>JAQZBX010008828.1:22054-47409 GCA_029593785.1 Cabassous unicinctus | reverse complement strand
TGGTTCTCGGCAGAGTGCGAGCGGCATTTCCAACCAACGCTGGACTGTCTTGGGCAAGACTGGCCTCCAGCACGGGACCAAAGCCTTAGAGACACTGGTCCTGACATCAAGACAACGTTCCACCACCTCTTGAGGTTTTTCCTTGTTGCTTCTGATGCGTGATAGTCACAGATAAGGGAAGCTCCCTGTTTCTGGGACAGTCTAAACAGTATGAAGTGGAAAAATCCAGGCACGTTCTGAAGTAGATGAAACTGAACACTCTCTCCACCATGGAACTCAAAAAAAAACTGGGTTTAATCTCAGCTTGTTCAGGGATTGTACGAAAGACTTCGTACAGGAGTTTCTTATTTGAAGTACTTTGGAAACAGTCTTAGGTCTAAGGTCTAAAAGACAGGTATAAACCTATCCTTCTCTTTCTCTCAAATCAGAATAAAGTGATTGCACCTCCTTAAAATAAACAAACAAACAAACAACAACAACAAAAACAGAGCGAGTGAGCATGGTTCTTAAAGCAGACGAGGGCACTTACCGGGGGACAACGACAGATGAAACCATCAGGCATGTTGCTCGCCACAGCGCAGCTTCCTCCGTTCAGGCAAGGTTTCTGAGGACACACATCCATGAAGCTCTCACAGTGACGGCCTCGGGGCAGAAAATGAAGGGGGATTTTTAAAAGGCAGAGGTAGTAACTGCACATTACTGAACAGAATCCTGCTGGGACGGGACCTGGCCATGGGATAAGAGCTGGGGCAAGAGGTGTAAGAGCTCAGTTCCAAGCTGAGGGGAATATGAGAAGACAGAAGAACACCGGCTGGATCTCAAGATGCCTGGGCCCAGGCCTGGCTGAGACCAGCTCCACAGCTCCACTCACTCTCCTGCCCACACAAGAAGTGCTCTGCATACGCGTGACATGCCAAACCAACTCACAGAAGATGGATGTGACTCAAATCCCCGCCCCCAAAAAGACATTTCAGCTTTTGAAGGCACTGCTCGTAAGCCTGCATTTTGTTGACTTCATAGAAGAGGCTCCACCAGGCCAATACATCTATATGGCGAATTCCAGTGTGTAGATAATTTTTAACCACAGTGTCTCTTTACAGTCACTTTCTGGTCTTTCTGTAACCTGACTGGCACTGCTTTAAAATACAGCTTAATGTTCCCAGAGTTAATTTTCTTCCAAAACAGTTTTGAAACAGAAGGCGCCTCGAGGTCACTGCCTGAATAAACTGAAACCATGTTGGAGGTGTCATGGCACAGCAGGGACCCTTGGCAAGTCACAGAAGATGGTTCCTATCTCCCTATCTGGCCCGCGTCGCTTAGAAGCTCACGGAGCTCAGGGATTGTTTTCCACTCACAAGTGTGGAAGCGCACAGACGTCATTCCTTGTCTGTGGTACGCGAATTCAAGGTATTCCTGGTGCACTCCTTTCTCCTGGGCCTCCCTTACTGGTAAGTGCTCGTGCACTGCCAGGTAAAGGGGGCCAGAGAGGCGACGGAAGGGAAAGGCGCCAGCTCTGTGCCTCTGGTCTCCCAAGCACACCGTGGCTGACGAGACTCTGGAAAGACGGTGCCTCGTCTTCCTGTCCCGCACTGCCCAGTATGTGTGAGGTCCATAATGGACTGTTTCTCTCTTTTTATATTATTACACACCGGCAGCTTTACGTATCTCAAAATCCCTCCTTCTCTTTGTAAAATTTCAAGGTTCTTAAGAGTAGCATATCTTTAAAATTGGAAGGAAGAGAGACAGGACATGGGCTCAGGAGATAGCAGAGTCCAGCTTGCCAAGTTATGAGTAAATAGATTCTGACAGCCTATTTCCTGGCTCCTTAGCAGCCTGATCCCAACATCGGTGTGAGATATACCGCTATAGTATAAAATGCAGAATGACCTCAGAAAACGCAAGACAGGTTTCAAATCTGAGTATCTGCCGATACTACGACCTCTAGAAACAAAAACTCTTTTCGTACCAAGAGGCCACCGAGCTGCCCCTCTCCAGAGGTGAGCAACAGCTGCCTATGATGAAGCCGCTAAGGCAGATCTTGGTCATCTTTACAGCCCCTGATGTAAAAAGAAGCTTGAGGAGAGCCTGGGAGCATGGCCAAGTCTAAGCTGTGCAGGGCACACTTGGGACTACTGAAGTTTCCAACATATACCCCCATTAACTAATTTTCAGTTAAACCTCCCCAACTTGGGCCTATTTCCTGTAAGCGTCCTAGAAGGTCCTAAGCTTCTCTGGGATGCAGAGATGGAAAGCAGGTGCCAATGGCAGCAACGACCCAGTAACTCACTCAAGTCGCTGCATGCCAGAAGCTGGGTGATAAAACCAGAGTTAGATGTAAGGCTCCTAAACACAAAATGTTACTTTGCTCAACTACTCTTGACACACTATTATTTTTCTATATTCCGATTATGGCATGATAAAATCAATGCATACGAAAGGGGATGCGTCGAGGTAGCAAAAATAAAAGGCAGAGCTTGCTTGTGACACTGCACGGAGCACAGACTCTGGGAAAAATCCGGCTGTCAGGTTAAGCTGCTCTAGTTTTCCCACATTTAAGAAAAGCCTTACTTGGGTCTGGGCCGAGTCACACGGGGCCCAGCTTCCTGGCTAAGAGCCCCCTGAGAGGATGGTGGGGAGGGTCTCACCGGTGAAGGCCTTGCGGCAGACACACAGGTAGTCGTTGGCGAGCTGCACGCAGTCCAGGCTGCCCTCGGCGCTGCAGGGGCTGGACAGGCACTCGTTGATGTCCCCCTCGCACCGCTCGCCGGCAAAGCCAGGCATGCAGCGACAGCTGTAGCCCCCAATCCTGTCCACACACTGGCCCCCGTGGAGGCAGTGGGGACCCCCGGCACAGTCATCGATGTTCTCCTCACAAAGGGGGCCTGGAGGAGAGAGGAAAGGTGCAGGGTCATGAAGAGCTGCTGAGCACTGCTTCCCGGCAAGGGGTGGCCACGCTGGCTGGCAACCGCACAGTCAGTCTGAGGCGGGGTCGTAGGCCGCGCAGGGAGACACGTGCGCGGGCTGGGACAGCTGCCCTCCCCTGGTGAGCAGCAGGAGCAAGAAAAGAACGCTTAGGGCGTCACAAGTACTTTCCCTCACAAGCCAATGAAGCAGTGCCCTATGGAGGCGGTGCTACTTCCTTGTCTGCCGTAAAGACTCCAGAAAGACTCTGGAAGTTTCCGCTAATTTATTCATTTTCATTCAAAAATAAAAACAGCTCAAGAAAGAACATAACTTAGTAAACATGTAGATTACAAGTACAGAACGTAAAGTGTTGGTAAGGATTGGAATGGAATCTTGATGCACGTTTTTAAGTTTTGCATCACTGACGTTTTTTTCTGTGAAATAGTGCTCTATTTTTTTTAACTTGAAAAAATACATAGGAGAAAATACTCTGCTGTGTTTGCAGATTATTCCATTTGAAATAAAGCTCATTTAATGTATTGTGGATGTAAGAGCCATGTAGTATGAATATCTGTAAACATTTTTGAAAAAGAAACAAAAGAAATCAATGCCTATTCCAGATATTGCTCCATGATAAATCCTAAGAGGTTACAGAAGAAAGGAAAACAGCTCTGCATTCATAGCACTTGCATTTGTAGCATATACTAATTCAAGCAAGACTGTTAGAAAGAAAAAGAAAGAAATGTAATAATAGGTCCCATTTTCAATAGCAATAATGAGAGAGAAAATATCTGAGAATCATTTTAATGAGAAAGGTGCTACACCTATAGAAGACAACATTAAAATAGCCCTGAAAGACACAAAAGGGTCCTGAGTAAAATGAAAAGACATACCACGATTTGTTTACGAAACTCCTCACCATAAAGATGTCAATTTTTTTTTTACTATACTAACTCATAAATTTAATGTGATAGCAATAAAAAATCCTAATAGGAAATTTAAATTAACAAGTTGATTCTAAATTTATATGGAAAAATTAACTGTAGGACTAGCTGATACATTGTAATTCAGCAATATCTTTCAAAATTTACAAATACACATACTCTCAGACCCAGCAACTCCATTTCTGAAAATTGATTCTACGAACAAATGTAAAACAACCAAAATGCCTCTCACTAGAGCAAAATACGGTATACTCATGAAAGGGAATGCTGCGCAGCTATAAAATAGCTCAATGGCCAAAGAAGCCAGAAGAAATAAATGCTACTCCACATACTTATCGAGCAAACACATGTACAATAACTCAGTGAATTCCAAAGAGAGTAAACTCAAGAGAAATATACACAGACATATCATAATCACACTCTCCAAAGAGTAAGATGAAGACGGACTCTTGAAAGCAGCAAAAGAGAAGCACCCCATCACATACAAGCTTCCTCAATAAGATTAGCAACCGATTTCTCATAAAAACCAAGGCGGTCAGAAAGCAGTGGGATGATATAGCGAATATTTTGAAAGAAAAAGACTGTCTATCAAGAATTCTATTTTTGGGGACAATATATTTGTTAAGTCATCTTTAACAAATGCTCAGCAGAGAGAAATTTTGTTGCCTTATGATATAGTCCATTCCAGGACTGGACACCTCTAATTTAAAAAAAAAATTTACTGGTGTAGCAGAGATTTTAGTTTGCAGTGAATATCCTTGTGCTCTCCTACATTTCCCAGTCCCCATCTTGGGGCCATCTGACTGTTTCTGAGGAGCGCTGCCTCCGGCCTGCAGTGCCACGGCGTGACTGCACAGGTCTGCCTCTCTCCCCAACGTGCAGACCCTGGAGTCAAGTGCTACAAACTGCAAACCTAACACAGAGAAAAGGGAGTCCAATCCAAATCAGACTTTATCTCAGTGACAAAAAACTCCTGCTGTGTCAAACCACCAAGACTGGAGTTTAATTTGTTTCCACCAGAAAGCCTAGCCTGTCCTAACCAGTAAAATTAGTCAAAGGAACTAACTAATAATAAATTGAAATAGACTTCTACTTCTGTTTCAACCACTGATCTCAAGGACAATAGAGACCAAATGCCCTTTTCACATGGCATTCAAATCTCTGAAGGCTGTTCACCCTTTCACCTCTTCCTCAATAGCTAGCCTACTAGTGGCATACTCTTCCACTTTAAGTTACCAAGCTGACCACTATCCTAGATAAATTATCAAACTTCACTGACAGAGAAATCTAAGATAGTGTAAAAACCTCCCTGACCTTCTATGCCCTTTGGTACCTGGGAGAATGCATTCTCACTATTCTGTATGGCCCCTTACATTTTTTACCCCTGCAGGCTGCTCAGAACAGGTGTCATGCTAACTGGAGCTCTTCTACCCTACAACACTCAAAGCTCTTTCTAAGAGACTGTTCTGAAGCAGTGGCAACGACCAAGGCCGAATGCTGGCTCCAGCTTCCCAGGCTAGCATTGTCTTTTAGGCCTTAATGCAATTCCTAAGGTACAGCCTTGAAAACAGACGACGATTTTCATTTCATTCATTTTCTCACCTTACTGAAGTAAGAATTAGCTAATGAAAAATCCCTAAGTAGGTAAATGTGAACCTACATTTACCTAAACAACGAGGTCCCTCGTTGTTTTTCCTAAAACCCCAAGAAATCTTGATGACCAGGCTACTTTGTTGCAACACTATCTCAGTTCCACGATCTGTGCTTCATGGAACACAAGATGTTAAGATGTCAATGACAACAGACAGAGCCGAGAACATGAGTCAGACTATCAGAAGGAGGCCTGAATTACCAGGACGCAGAACTGAAAGCTTGGAATGAAGCTAGGCCTACTCTCTTCCATTTTTTCACACCTTCAGCACAAAGCAGGGATTGTAACTTAGAGAACGCCCTGAATGGGTGACAGGTGAGGCTGGTTTCATACCCCGAGTGCCGGGCGGGCAGGAGCACTTGAAGCGGTTGACGAGGTCGACGCAGGTGCCTCCATTTTGGCATGGCTGATTTTGGCACTCGTCCACTTCATACTCACAGTTGACACCCTGATATCCTGGGACACACTGCCAGGAGGAAGCAGAAAGGACAAGTGAGGTGTGGACAGGTACTGGGACGCCCTATTCCCCGCACGTGGCTTTTCCATTTCTCTGGAGCCATCACACTCCCCATTGCCATCCCGTGGGGGTCAGCGTGCAGCTCACCAGCACTGACTATTCCTCCTCCAGCTGAGGAAGCCGCTGGGAAGGGAGGGCAAGACGGAACATTCCAGGGATGCTTCAGGCATGTTCCCTGGGTAAAACATTCGCCCGTCTTGTGTGCAGGTTTTCCCCATTTTTAAAAACATGCGTTCCTTTCTATGTGTCATATGTACGCGTGGATGGCAGTGAAGACGCCGTATTTATCAAAGTTCAGGCACCTGCATGTGTGTGTATGTGAGAAACTCTGGGTGGGGCGGGGGCAGGGAGAGGTGGGGGTCGACTGGCAATGGGAGAGAAACAAATCTCTTCTCGCTGTTGCTTGGTGGCCTGGATGGATCTCAAATGCCTCCTCCTAATGTTTTGTTAGCATCTTGCGCTAACCGTTACCAGCCCGGGCCTCAAGGCGGTGTCATGCTCCTCAAAAGACACGCAGCTTCTCAAGCACTCACACGGTGCTGTGAGGAGCAGGCCGAGCAGCACTTTTGCTGAAAGAATTATTAGTTCATTGCTCAATGGCTGTATACAGAAGTGTCATAGGTCTGAGACATTCCTGAAAGTGGCTACTCCACCTCCAGCTGCTACTTAGGGAAGCACCAAGGGCCTCTGGCAGGTGGGCCTGGAAATCCACTCGTGGTGGATGCACTACTAACCCTATAGTGCTGGAGGGTTCCACGCCTCTATGAAAGTACCCTTCTAGGGCTAGGTTAGCTTATTTCACTGGGAGGCTGAAGGATAGAGTGATTGGTAAGCACTATAATGACTGGTAAAAATAAGATAAAAGCAGCTGAATCCAATATACTAGTGTTCACAGCAGTTGCACAATCTTCCAGGAGGCCTCTCACTTAGCCCCCTCATCTTAGTCACCTCACATCTGTATCCACCGACGAAGTCACTGCAGGTGGCTCCATGCTGGCAGGGATTGGATGCGCACTCGTCCAGCTGCTCCTCGCAGTAGCTCCCGGTGTAGCCCGTGGGGCACTGGCAGTGATGCGTGTTTCCGGCGCTGATACAGAGCCCCGAGTGCTGGCACAAGCGGTCGACAGGCACTCCTGTGCACACGACACGGGTCAGGGTCAGACCGAGCGGGGGGCAAGCTAAGCTAAGCCCGTCAGCTCATCGCATTTTATCCTTGTCTAGTTCACAACCCTCAACGCCAGATTTGTGTTAAAAATAACCAAACCCTGAAAGCGGAGCAAGTTTTAGGTTCATTAAACTACATGCCTTTTCGGAATCTCTAAGGCTGTCCCTCTACCTTTCCACCTCATGCCCTGGGCCCTTTCTCCAGAGCCTTGCCTACCTACTTCCACCTGCCCCTTCCCCGCATCCCAGAATTATAATTTCTGCCCTAAAACTCTACTCGCTGGCCACAATGTTTGAGTGGCTGACCCCCAAGCCCAAAGGGCAGAGCTCACCTCTGCGGGAAGCTGCCACCTCGCAGGAGACATTGGGCACATCACAGTAAGCTCCAGCCCACCCAGAGGGACACAGGCACCGAGACTCTGCTTTTTCCTGAACGCAAGTGCCTTTGTTTTTACACGGAGACCGGCTGCAGAGGTTCACCAGGGTCTGAGAGGGAGGCAGTAGTGCATACGCATCAAAATCCCCGTGCCACAGTGAAGAAAATAGGTTACATCGCGTTTCACAAAGTCAAAGGAAAGCACACTCATTAGCAGCAACGACAAAAAAAGCCCTCTTCCAAACTTATTCTAGATCTGGTGGTTCACAGATATAGTCAACCCTTTTTAAAGTCTAACTCCTCTTGGGTCTGCTATCTGAACCCAGTCAGCTACTCCCTACGCTCTAGACCTGATTATGTCTAGAGACAAGGCAGTCTTGTGGGGCTAGAAAAAGAGCCCCACAGCCCTTCCCGGCTACTCCTGTGTGGGACTTGACCAAATCTACCGGTGGTGAAAAGGGGTAACAGGACTCAAAGACCACTGAATAAACCCAAAACTGTCAAATAGCTTAGAGTGAAAGAGAAAAAATTAGGCTTATGTTAATGTGGGGCAAAGGGAGGGAGAGAACCAGCACCTTTCTCTTCATAATTCACAGGTGGGTGGCTTGGCTCCCGGGGAGATGAAAGAAGGGCAGTGGGGGGAAGCAGAGGACTCTACCCACACCTCCAATCTCTCACCATGCGCAGCCAAGGAAGTGCCACTGAGTCAGCAGCGAGTTGCCTGATATGCAGAGGTGGCTGCATGCCCAGTGCAGCCGAAGCCTTACTGGAGTGGACCCTGGTAGTCGAGCTTGGCCACTTAGTCCTAAGACCGCTGGAGTTCCCATTCTATCACTGTTTAAGAGGTGTCGTAGCATAAAATTAGACCAAATGCTGTTTAGCATGCAAGCTTGGAAAAGTTACTCCGTTCCTCGGAGGTTCAGCTTCTTCCTCCGTGAAATGAAAGGACTAGGGTCTATGAAAATGTTTATTTATATATTTGAATTAAAACTATGTGTGGGGAGCAGATGTGGCTCAAGCGGTTGAGCACCTGCTTCCCACATGGGAGGTCCTCAGTGCCTCCTAAAAACAAACACAAACAACAAGCAAACAAACGAAAAAACCAACTCTGGGAAGCCGATGTGGCTCAGAGGTTGAGCGCTGGCTTCCCACATACGAGGTTCTGGGTTCAATCCCTGGCCCCAGTACCTCAAAAACAAACAAACAAAAAAAAGTGGGTTTTATTCCAGGTATGCAAGGGTGGTTCAACATATTGGATTTTAAAAACACTTCTCCATTCCTTGGTCACTTGTTCATTCCCAACACTGTGTAAAAATGGACTAATCCAACTGACCCCCTCTCTCCATTAAGTGAAAGCATGGTAAATATATGAATAATTTTGGAGGGAAGAAGGAAAGGAGAATAGAAATAATAGTTCACCACATTATTGTGCAATTACTAAGTGTGAGGAACATGTATTAGCTTATTCTGTCGCCACCACAACAATGGGAGTCATTTTACACACAAGGAAACTGAAGATTGAAGATATTAAGGAACTTTTCTGAGTTCAGATGACTTGAAAGTGGCAGAACCAGGATGTGGCTCTGATCCTGTCAGATTTCAGAGATCAGTTCCTCAATCACTCCCCACAGAAACACTCCTGCTAAGACAGAAGTGGGAGACTGAGGAAACACTGCCCATGAAACTTTAAGAGGTCCTCAGATGTGCCCTGACTGAGAATAAATGAGAATACTGGAAATATGGAAAGGTAACAGGGCACTAATTGATGGGATAACAAGAGCCAAAAACAACATTTTCACCTTTTCTATTCATGGATAATAACATTTTAAAAAGATAGAAATTTTATTTCCCAAACTGAGCTCTGCCAAATAAAAATAACCAGTGAAATTTTAATAAATATATCATGAATCAAAAAGTGAAACAAACAAAAAAACTGTGTGTGAATGGTTGGTTTTGAGAGTCTACAACATTCCAGAAACATGGTAATTATTATCCCCTTTAATATTACATCTGTCCTTTAAAGAGTTTGTCATGATTATTATTTTCCTTTCTCTATTCCCAATGTAAAAAATGCGCAGGTGCTTATTTCCCACACGTATTTTCAGCAGTTCTTGCAGTTCTGCAGTAAGCCTGTTAGAAGCAAGCTTGGTTAGGCTTGTTAATCCTCATAATCTTGTCAGTGAAGCCACCAGCTAGTAGGAAGTTACCCAGATTCATCTCAGGGAGATATCCCTAAGATCCAGAATTTTCTGCCTAGAAAATGAGTGTGTGTGTGTGTGTGTGAGTGTGAGTGTGAGTGTGCGCTGTGGGGGGTTAATTACCTGACAGTTTTTCCCGGTGTAGCCCAAGGGGCAGGTGCAGCGGTAGGTGCCCAGGCCATCAACACATACTCCCTCATTCAGGCACGGGTGGGAGCTGCACTCATTGATCTCGTGGAGGCAGAAGGGACCAGTGAAGCCCACAGGGCACAAGCAGGAGAAGGAGTTAATCCCATCTACACACGTGCCACCGTTGAAACAGGAGCTAAGGAGCAGACAGGGAGGACATCAGCCAGGTAACCCAGGTCCTCTAACCTCACTATTTGAAAAGTAAGTTTTCTGGACTCTAAGAGGCAAAACCCTATATAAAAATACCCCAAATCCTCCCCAAACTCCCACATTCGGTAAGTTTCACCTTCTTCCAAACTCAGGGCTTCAGGTGCCAGAAGCCCTGAGTACCAGCTGCCTCTCTACAACCCAAAGGCTTAGGAGTATTTAGAAGGCTGAGCTCACCACAGAACAGGAGAGAAAGTCAAGTTTCCCAGGCTTTGCCCAGGCCTTCTGTAGTTTTTCCATGTATCATAATTCATTTTTTTCCTAGGTCAATTTAACATACATGAAAGGTGCTAAATAAATAGCTGTTGACCTTAGATTACTTTATGAAAGAGAAACAGAACAAACTTGTTGATAAGACAAATCCCCTATAAATTATTTTATGAGCAACGATGAAGCCACAAAGAAATAGAAATTTTTAGATCAATTTTCAGCTGAAATGAACAAGAGTCCAAGAGGAGAATGGAACAGAATTAGAGCTCTGTTCTCTGAGCTGGAAATAAATGATGATTTTCATCCCACTAAGCTTTTCGACTTCCAGCTTTGACCTCCTAACTATATGACTATATACGGTATATAGGTCTATATGACTCCCTCTATATTATACTTACAGGCCAGGAACTGGGCAATGAGAGATGGCCGTGGAAGTGGGCCCCGCATGGATCCTCCTCCTTGCCCATCCAGCACTGCGCTCTCCTTTCTCCCCTCCCCCCACAGGATATGGGCCTGGGTACATGGTGGCTCACCTCTCGGTGCACTCATCAATGTTGTTCTCGCAGTGGATGCCATCAAATCCCGCCTGGCACTTGCAGGTGTAACTGTTGACGTAGTCAGAGCAGGTCCCTCCGTTCTTGCAGGGTTCACTCAGGCACTCGTTCATGTCCGTCTGGCACTTATCCCCAGTGAAGCCCAGAAGGCAGAGGCAGGAGAAGGTGTTCACTCCGTCCACACAGGAGCCTCCATTCTGGCAGGGATCTAAGCCATTCGCACACAAGAGCGGGCGCTCTCAACAGCAGCACCAGTTTCATCTTAGACTCATACAGATAATGACCTGAGCTGAGCCATGCCGAGGGCAGTAACGGCTGTAACTTTAATGTACTTACCTTCTTTGCATCTGTTTCCCCCCTAACGCTCCCGTTTGTGAAAATGAATCTAATACCACTGGCCTGAGAGTCTTCACCTGTTTGATAACTGGGCCACATTTTACCTGCATTGCCAACAACGGCTCTGTAAAATCAAAATTTATATAACTTGCACTTGTCCTCCATACATCTGCAAATCAAATGTGTGCTCCTAACACACAGATCCCAAGAAAATCAATCAATAAAGATTTTCAAAAGGTGTGTGTGGTGGTAGTGGGGGCGGGGGGGAGGTGTGAGTGGAGAACAGAATATGTTCAATTTGTTCCAGGCATGTTATATCAGTCATTTATGCTGATTAATTTTTAGATTTAAATTACCTTAGGAAACAAAGATTTTTAAAAATGTAAAATATCATATAACTTGATCTTAGCACTTGATATTCATGGCAACTAACAGATTTTGAGCAACCATAATAGCATGGCCTTCTGCAATACAGATGTTATACAAATCAATACAAAAATATTAGATAAAGCTATGCTTCTAAGGACCTTAAAATATATTTGCAAAGACAGGTCACAGAGCAGTTTGATACTGTTTATGAATTCCAAAAATAGATATTGGATTGTTAGTGAACTGGTCTGTTCCTTTGGGCATATTAGATTGGATTGGATTCAGAGGTTTCACTCTTACTTGATTAAATTATGATTAAGGCTTTGATTGGCCATGTCAGGAGGACGTCGAGTCCCCGCCCCCTTGGTGGGTGGGGACTCACAAAGAAAACAACAAGGCAGAGGAGTTAGTTGGAGTTTTGGATGCTGGAACCCCAGGAAGTAAACACACAGAAGAACAAAGAGGAATAGAGACACAGCAGAGGCCCGGGAAGTGAGAGAGCTTGATAGTCTACAGCTGACCTTGTGGAGAGACTAGAGCAGCTGAGTCCAGAGAGGAACGAACCTGGGAGAGAGATGAGACTTATCCCAGCCTATGGCTGATATCGAAAGAAGCTGGGACCATGGAGACTTAAAAAGAAGAGGAAGGCTGGACCCTTGCAGATGTCTGCAGCCATCTTGCTCCAATACGTGACAACAGACTTTGGTGAGGGAAGTAACTTATGTGTTATGGCCTGGTAACTGTAAGCTTCTACCCCAAATAAATACCCTTTATGAAAGCTAACAGATTTCTGGTATTTTGCATCAGCACCCCTTTGGCTGACTAATACAGGTCATAAACATAAAAAGAAATCTAAACATTTGGTGGTTAATGTGGGATATTTAATATACCTTACTCATCTATTACACTTATTTGATTCTAAGGTTCACGTGCTACCTCTATTAGTGCAGTTATAAAAATCACTTTATCCCTTCCTAACCCACAGTACACAGCTACTGTAATTTCCATAGCATCTTTCAGGAAACTCGCCATAAGTCACTGAACTATTTTTAACTAATTGTATTTACAATTTGCTGGGTGCTACTTCATATCAGAAAAGATACTAAGATTTTTGAATGACATATGATATATGATAACAAAGGAATACCAATAGTTTGATCCTGTTCCCTTAAATCTCTCCCTCAATTGTACCTTGGACATATATATTTTTCCACTATTTGTTACATAGTGACAGGAAGGCGGGAAGAAGGGTTTAGCACAAAAGGGATGGAAAACATCTAGGGTAGATAAGCATATTCATTACCTTGAGTGATGGTTTCCTGGGTGTCTTATGTCAAACTGTATACTTTATGTGTAGTTTATTGCATGTTAATTACACTTCGATAAATCTTTTTTGAGAAAACCTATCATTGCATTGTACCCACTTTTTCATTGTATGAAACTGAATAGGGGAGTGCTTATAAGAGATTCCATTGTGTCAACTCCTAGAGACACAGCTTCAAAAGGAAAATTTAAAACAAATACTAATATGAAAATACTAACAGAAGTGGTCGGTATAGCCAGTCTCAGTGCCTAGAAGAGGCAGCTGCCTCCACGTGCTGTTCCGTACGTACTTTCCTCCCCCCAGGCGGGCTCGAGCCGGCTGGCATACTCACTGGTGAGGCAGTCGTTGATGTCCTCCTCACAGTCCATGCCACTGAAGCCTGGGGGGCACTCGCACAGGTAGCTGCCCTGGGTGTTATGGCAGACACCATGGTTCAAGCAGGGCTTGGAGACACACTCGTCAATGTCAACCGTACACCGCTGACCTAGAAGCACAGGGGTAAGGATGGCCCAGTCTTTGGAAGCCGATTCCCGTCAAAATCTGTGTGGGAACTGAGCTTCCGCAGGGGCGAATGGGATACTTCAGGGTTGGTCTCCTGGTTTGGGAAGTCTCACGAAGGCTTCTGGGAAGGCTTCTGAGAAATTGCTGCCAAGATGCCCAAATTCCCTTATGTTAAATGCCTTGGCTTGAGATGCTTTGGTTGGAGTCTTCCCACCACTAGGGGGCGCCAGAGATATGGCTAACGGAATGGCATGTGTGTTAGATCTGGTACAGTATCTGCTATTGACAAAGATGGGCAAGCCAAAACCTCAGGAGACCGGGGCCTTCCATGCCATCTGATAACCTGGCTACTTTGTTTAAAGTTTGGACTGCATTTCCCTTGGCTTCTCCACTCTCATGTTGTTACCTTGCCAGCCTGAAGCACACAGGCAGGTGTAACTCTCAAAATCTGGTGCCTCTTTGCAAGCAGCAGCATTCTCACAAGGGTTTGGGGAACAGGGAGCCAGCACAGTTTGACAGTTCTTGCCTGTAAAGTAAACGACAGTGTTATGATAGGGAACTGGCCAAGGAAATGGAAATTTCCCCAAATTGTATACCAAAGAATGTTCTCAGAATTAAATGCTAAAGTAGTGGTTGAGAGGCTTTGGAATCCAAGAGGCTTACGGTCCTTTGAGTCTTGTTTCTGACATTATGAACTGAGTGCCCTCAAGCAAGTTATCTTCTCTGAGTCTTCCTAAGAATACCACTTAACTCACACGGGCTTTCTGAGGATTAAATGGAAAATAAATGCATACAAAGTCCTTATTAGCATAGAGCCTGGCAAACAGAATGAGCACTCAGTGGCCACTAGGCTGCTCAAATCCTCACTGTTATTACCGAGCACACTTACATGTCTTAGAAACTGTACATTCAAAAAGGAAGGCATGAACTAACATTTATGGAGCTCCTTCAATGGCAACAACTTTTTGAGGGGATTATCATGTTTCTCATTTTTAAAGTTATGAAAATTGGGCACTAAGAGAGGTAAAAGAGCATGCCCGAGGTCACACAGCTAATGTCAGTGCTTGGATTCAAATCTCGGTCTTCTTGACTTCAAAGTCCACCATTATATTTTCTTCACATGGTTTCCAAACTGTGATCCAAGAGCCTTAGTTTTTTTTCAGCAATGCAGCTGGAGTGGTGGGAGCACAAATCTTGGCACAACCCTTATTTCAACCAGAGAAGTTCAGCTATTTTCTGTTTTATTTATAACACTTCAGTGTGATTGTTTGAAAAGAGGGATCTGGTGCTAAAGGAAGTTTGAAAACCATGTGTAAAATTATCTGGTAAGATATTTTAATAGCTGTGTAGTGTTCTATCAATGAACTAATTTTTTCCATTTCATATTTGTTCAATTAATTCTTTGTCTTAATACTTTTCATTCCAATTTTGAGCATTATAATATAAACCATGCTAAAATGGAAAATGTTGTAAGTAAATCTTTGCACTCATTGTTCATTATTTCCTTAAGATATTCCTAAAAGTGATATAGCTGAACCCAAGATTAGTACATTTTAAAAGATTATTTTAACCTCACGTTAAACTACCCTATGATACAATTTACACTTTCCCAATTATGTACAAAAATGCATCCTTCCTGAGTTTCCGTATCTGGTGTTAAAACTGTCTCCTTCAAAAGTTAGAGCAGTTTTCTGGCTTTCTGAAGGATTACGTTGCTTCTGTGCAGCTTAGAGTAGTGAAAAAAACAGGGGATCCAGGCTCAGAAGATCTGGTATGAACTTCTGACTCCAGTAATTACTAGCAATTAACACCTGGACAAGCTTTTGCCTGTCTCTAAATGTGAGTTTCCCACCTGTAAAATGGGGGTGATGATAATACTGCCCATAGAGAGTTATTGTGAAAATTAAATGCTATAATGAATGTGAAACACTTTGGAAACTATAAATCAGCTACTAAAGGTCTTTTTTAAAATCAATTTTTAAAATATTCAAATTCATCTGAGGATAGCTAATTTTAAAAAGTTTTCAAATAATTGCCGCTAGACAGAAATGCAGATGCAAGATTTTCTCATAGTGCCCCCCTTTAATTTTTTTTTTTTTAAGAAAGCTCTTCTCTTTTTATCATTATCAAAGTTATGTCACTATAAGAATTATTATGGTCTTATGCATCCAAATCAGCCAAAAGCCATGGACTTCATTAAACTAAGAAATTTAGCATGTTAAAGATAAGCTTCCAGCAAAAAATTTCAAAATAAGGATGCTTTTATTAAGGAAAGGGAGAGTTGCTTTTAAAGTCAAGTTGCTACTAACACAATTTTAAATTTTAGTCTAAAATTCTTTATTTGGAAAGGAAAAAAACACAATTTTTTACTGAAATCCCTAACGAGTTTTTAATGTGTCTGGTTAGTAAAGTGGTTGACGGGGAAAACAATGTTGCTTAATTCTCTTCATGCTGGACAAGCTCAATGAAGCTTAGAAACCTTAGCCACATTCACCACTAAACTCCAATTTGCTTGTGCTTTCAATCACTTTTAATATTTCAAAGTTCCAACATAGTAAATTCTTTTAATTGGGAATCCTTCTCTAAAGAAAAATCAGCCTGTAGTCATATATTTTTACAGTACCTGAAAAGTGTGATGACCAAATAAATTTTCCAAAAATGAGCTGTACACCCTAAGTCACACTCGGGTAAGCCTTACGCCGTGACCACGCATGGTAACACCTGCTTATACCTCCCCACAGCCGCAAATTCTCAGTCTTTATGGTTGCAAGTGAAGTTATCTTCTCGGTATCAACAAATATGATCAGCACCGTAACTGCATAATGGCTTTATTTATACTCTCTTTTTCTTGGGAGGTTAGGGACCTCCTATATCTATGAGACTATGAACCAAGCCGGCACTGGTGAAACATGGAAAGCCATCGCCCATGTTTCTATTTTGCTACCCATGGATGAATAAAATGGATGACAAGGAGGTAAACACGCCATGTAAATACAGCCAATCACAAGACGGCAACAAGACAAGATAAAACAAAGAAGAAATGTCTCGGGCACACAAATGAAGCACACCTGGTGCGAAAGGAAGTCGCACTCATGTCTTCTGTGTATGTGTAACAGCAAGCCAAGGGCCAAGACCTCGCTGAGTGAGAGGCAGTACTAAAGTGAGGTACAGAATAGCAGTTAAGAGGACAAGCTTTGGGTTCAGAGAGTCTTAGGGGCAAATCCCAGATCTACCACTTACCTATATAACCTTTAGCAAGTACCTTCTTTTTGCCTCAGCTTCCTCGTGTATAAAACGGCGGTAGGAATTTCTACTTTGTAGTATTGTGAGCACAGGACTAAATAACCCCATGTATGTAAAGTGTTTGGAACATAGTAAATTGTCCATAAATGGTAGTTGTATTATTGACACTAAGCCTAAGAGCACAGACCATGGGGACACTGGGTACACTCAAAAGATGGACTAACCAGTAAGCCATGTACCAGTTTCTAGCCATAATTATAATTTTAAAAACACACTAAAGTACAAAGGAGACAAATGGAAGATAAATGGGTTTCCCCACCACTTGCATCTTGGGAAGCTGCAATGTTTTCTCAAAGCTCAAGATATAGGCAGTGAGGTCAAGAAGGGCAACCGGGAAGTGATTCCTCGGAGCAGTATCGTTGCCTCACAGGCGTGCATTGCTGAGATGCAGATGCTTTGCCTGGCATGGCAAGGCAAAGCGTCCATGCTGGTAGTTGGCTGGCCTCTGTAGGACTCACCTGTGTATGGGAGGACACAGTGGCAAGTGTAGCCACTTATGTCATCAAAGCAGGTTCCTTGGTTCAGGCACGGATTTGAAGCACACTCATCAATATTCACCTGGCAGTTATGGCCTGTAGACAGAAAAGGGGAAAACACAAAACAGAATGAAACTTTCTGTCAGCCTCCTCATTATCTCAATTACTAACCAATTCTCCTGGTGGTAAAAGTTGAACATCTCAGAAACTGCATTAATTTCTCAGACCAATAGAACACCTAACTACTCATTCCACTGAAAGTCCCTGACGTAAATAACAATGGCCAGTCAAAAGGATGAGTGGAAGAACAGAATAGTTTAATGCTCTGAAAGCCTAATACACCTTCAAATACAAGGCATTTCTTTATATCTTCAATAGGGCCTAGCACAGATCCTTAACATAGAGGAAGTATAGTACTGTAAAAAATAAATGAATGATGTTGTAGGAGTATGGAGATTTGGGTTCCAGGTGTACTCTGCTGTTTACAAATTATATAACCTTGGATTTGACTCCTTTTTTAAAGGAGGTAATTGGAATTGAACTTGGACCCCATACATGTGAAGCAAGTGCTCAACCACTGATCTACACCTGCTTCCTGAATTTGATGTTTTGATTTTTACTCTTCTCATTAAGAAGCAACTCTCAATGCAATAAAGAAATAAACATGCTTTCAAACCTATAAGTTTCTCTACAAACATACTGTAATATAACAGAAAATTAATGACTGAAATATGAATTGAGAAAATTTTCAAGTAAATGAAGTGGCTCTAAAACCTACCAATGTATCACAATCACCTGGACACAAAATGTCTGCGTAGGGGAAAACATGAATGAGTGGATAGATGAGGTGAAAATAAATGACTGACCCACAAGTTTTCTCTCTCCTGAGTTTCCAAGAGAAAACTGACATTAGAAATACAACAGTGACAACTCAAAAAATTTTTACGCAATTCCCTCTACTCTGCATTTTTCTATAAGGCCACAGGAGAGTAACTATCTAATAACGTGTAAGCAGGTGTGCTGTAAGGACCTTGAGCACCTGGATTCTTTCATAACATTATTGCTACCATGATTACAGCAAGGACGATATTTTCATTCTACTTCCATATTTCTCTTTTGAATTATCATAGAACTACCTGCACCAAGAAGCTTAGAATTAGATCCCTTGTTCCAGGCTCTACAAGCTGATTCTCAGCTCTTCACCTCAAATAGAACTGTTTAGAAAACTCACCTCTCTGTGAGATTGAAGGTAAGAATCTATGTCTATCTATGCTTTTATTCCCAAGTGCCTGACAAATACTAAGTGCTCAACTGATGCTTATTAGATGAGTGAATGGGAGGAAGGAACGGGGAACGAGGAGAACAGGCAGTAGGCAACAACAAGATGGCGAAGAAGGGGTTAGAGACGTGCACTCCCGCTTTCACCTTTAAAGCCCTTCTTGCAAGCACATCTGTATCCGTTCACCAGGTTGTCACAAGTTCCTCCATTCTGGCATGGGTTAGAAAGACATTCGTTCTTGTCCACTTCACAGTTGATGCCAACCCAACCTGCATCACAGAGGCACTTATATCTGAAAGAAGATGGAATTCTTCACTGTGGAAGGATAACTATACAGGTTGAGTTACAGGATAAAATACAGGACTTAGTGAAGAACTGAGGGGACAGGGATGCTCACAGGGAAGTTATTCTCATTTCTCCTCTCTTTAGACCTACACTTGGATCATTTTACACTTGGTGTGAAGCTCATGGTCCCATCTCATGTATCCAGTGAGGAGTCCTACCTGGTGCTTCCCTGGCTCACCAAGAAGCTAGATAAAGTAAACGATTATAATCGTCTTTTACATGTAAACAACAGTTTATACAATATATTGGGCCAATCTGAAGGAAATATTAATATGAATAAATTTGCACAGTGTCTTTTCTTATACATAAAAATAAAGTAAAAAACCTTAGGGTCACTTGTTTCTGGTAGAAATTAGATAACCAGGAAATAGGTGAAGATCAGGGACTCTAGCCTCTCTGAAGAACTCCTGGGATGTCTGACTTGCAAGTCATGCTTTGTTCTGATCTGAAACCCTGGCTCAGAAAGCACCTGGGGTACTGAGCAGAAAAAGGAACAAAAATGAAGATATTTGAAATATATGTATATTGTTCCCAATTTGCACATCATTGGCACTTAGCATGTGATATCAGGAAATTATAGCCTCCTTGTCTGGAGATCTTTAGGAAAAACATAGATGATATGGGGTGCTATGAAAGTTGTCATACTCTGAAACAGGGGAACTGAGTTAATTCATTTGGAAAATAACCTTATTTCCTGTTTATCTCTACTTTCATTCTTCATTCTTTCACGTATTGAAAGACCAGCTAATAGTGATGCCCAGAGCCCTGTCCTCTGGCAAACACAGCAAGAGTATAAGACTACCTCATGGGACCTAAGAACACACTCTGATTCTAGAAACTTGCTTGCCAACACATCACCCAACTTGCAAACTGCAGATGTTTTATCAGTGCCACATCTAAAGACCAGCTCTACTTCGGCAGCACACTGTTTCTGTGATGGAACACAGCTGAGATATTTTTAAGCAGGGGGAAAAAGTCAAACACCCTTCAGAACTCAATCTTGCAATAAGAACTAAAAACACAATTGTCAAAGACTCATGAAACGACTCTGGATTCTTCCCAGAGGTCCCCACTGACTGCCTAGACAAGGGACACATCCTCTTTATTTTCCATTTAGATTCGCAGTCAGGGCAAGACGGAGGACAATTTCCATGGATGAAGGCCTTAGTGCAGACTAGCAATCTTCAGCCAACTCTCAGTTCAAGTTCCCAACTGATTTCTAAGGAGTATCGCCAGTGCTAGAGAGTGACTGGATTGACAAAGGCCAATAAGAAATGACTAGGACATGGCAGCTACTCACCCACTGAGGCCCCCGGTGCAGTTTCCGTGGATGCAGGGGTTGCTCAGGCACTCGTTGACCTGGGAGTAGCAGCTGGGGTGATGGGGCTCCTCAGGGCACACACAGCGAAAACCATTCACATCATTGACACAGGTTGCCCCCTTGCGACAGGGATTAGAGGCACACTCATCAATGTCAATGTTACATCTCTGCCCTGTAGAGAAGGGGGAAAGGTTGAGTCAATTCCCAAAAGCTCAGGGAAGACATACAGAACTATGAGACATATTCTGTTGACGACCTTCACCTGCACTAAGGCTCAAAGGTGTCTGAGGCACCAAATGTAAAGAGCTGAGGAATAGGACAGCCATTAGCACACAGTGCCAGGAAGCAAGAACAAACAGCGTTGTGGGTTTGTGTTTGTTTTTTAATAATGAAGAAAGTTAATAAAGTGTTAGACCAGTGCTGTAGCATTTTAATGTGTGTTTGTTCTTCACCTTAGAAGAGGGGAAACTTCACAAGTTCTCAAAAGATCACCAAATGTTATCCAAAATGACTACTCCTCTTGTTGTTCTGGGTACTTTCAGAGAAGCCTTTCTTACCCTTGCTTTCTGCTAGTTTACCACTTACTCATTTCTTAAAAGTTATTGAACCTGTTTCATTTCTACATATGATAAATTTCAGTTAATTGCAATGCTTGGTGACTGGACTGTTACTTTAATTTATGGATGAAACTGGTTAAACAAAAAGCCATTTTTGTTTTCATTCTTAGACTTGTATTAATCCATTTTCTGCCTTGGTAATTAGTATACCAAACATATACGTATTGATGCTTCAGAAAACTATTCTGGGCTTCTCAGTCTAGACCAGTGGATCTCAAACTTAATGTACACAAAAATGTCGCTTGAGGTACTTGTTTTCAATGGAGACTCATAGGCCCTATCTCCATATATTGTGATGGGTGGGGCCCAATAACACACATTTTAATAAAGGCCAGTGGTTCGAGGACACAGTTTGTGAAGCCATGCTCTAGACAATTATTACTTGTCATCATATAGCAGTGGATGCTGAAAATATAGGAAATTGAGGTGAATATATTTTTCTTCTTAGTCGTAACCAATACTGCACTTTTGAAAAGATGTCTGCTGCAAGCTTGATATTTACTGTTTTTAAGGCAAATAAAGTAAAACGTGCCAGGTATTTAAGTTTTTCTTTGTCAGGTTCTGAATAACTGAGATTTAACTGTATATTCCCAAGCCACATAAAAACTTTAATCACCCATAACTCTGTGAGCAGCAACAAGCAACTGCTACAAAGGAATTTACGAATCTCACAAAATACGATGTTCTGTTTTAGATAAAAACATGCATTTTAAAGAAAGAAGAAAAACCTTGCATTTAAAACAGGAAATTCCAAATAAAATAGATAACACCTCTTTAAAGCATGAGTGTAAACATTTTTTCACCCTCATTGCTCCCTAAACCATTATTGGTGGTTTTTGTGGTAAAAACCCATAATCTGGTAGTGGCTGCTGTTTTCCACTTAAGTGTTTTATTAATAACTTATTTGAAATCCTATTTCCTTGGTCTCAACCCATGATTTTTTGACGTTTGCCATGACACCGAGATATTTATCCGCAGCTCTCAAGCTACAGAGCTACCTTGGGCCTGCAATAGAGTAGAGAAAGAGAGGAAGAAGCCTCCTTCACTTTTGGTCCTTTTTTAGAAGAATTTTCTCAGTAGCCATTCCTCACAAGTCTTCTTCACTTGCTTTTAAAACTCATTCCAGAGTCAATTTCCAAGCCATCTTTATCACGGGACATTCACGTGGTGCCTCGTGTGCGGTCTGTTTGGAGTGACAGCCACCTCACTGACAAGGTCCTACTCTCAAGGAGCTTCCGCCGGCTTCAGACACACCCAGTACAGCCTATGCACCTTGCTGGGCTCGGTAACTACTGAAATGCGAAGCTTAACCAGTGCTTCTTACTCTGTAGACACTCAATAAATTGGTGTTTAATGGATGATAGGATGGTCTAGTCCAGATTCTAGAGTTTGGATTTGTATGTCAAAAGGCCCATACTTGAGTTCTATTCAGTCATTCATTCAGCAACAATTACTTAGTGTTTCCTCGTTCCAGACACTTATGGTGGACTGAATTATGTACCCCAATTTGGACATGTTCTTGATCTTGGCCCACATTTTGGTGGGTTGGACCCATTGTAAATAGGATCTCTTCAAGATGTTACTTCAGCTAAGGTGTGGCCAAACTCAATCAGGTTGGGTTTTTTGTTTTTGTTTTCAACAGTTCTATCCTCACACCATACAATCCATCCAAAGTGTACAATCAAGGTTGGGTTTTTATCTATATTACTGGAGTCCTTGATAAGCAGCGTGAAAGTCAGTCAGAGAAGCTGCTGGGAGCAGCCAGAAGCTGGAAGTCAATGGAACCCAGAAGAGAAAGGAAAAGATGTCAACATGTGCAGTGCCACATTATGGACAAGCTAAGGATCCCCAAAGACCACAGGACAGCCAGAAGATACCAACCCCAGGGGAAAGCAACCCTTCTAGCCTCTGAAATCATAAACCAATGAATTCCAACCCATAGTAGCTGGGAAACTAAAACAACACTGATTTAGACACTGGCTGAAAAAATGATTAAGGGAGCTTCTTGCCTTCTGGAATCTCACGGTCCTAGTTACGTGACTCATTAGCTGAGGCCATGGACATATCAAGTTCTACCTCTCAATTCCCTTTCCTACCTTTCCTACCTACTTTTTTGGACTGTTAAAAGAATTCAGCAAGATAATGGATATGAAAGTGCTTTGTAAAACTGAAAGCAGTTTATAGGAGCATCACATAATGTCTTACTTCTCCATCCAACCAATAAGTGTAACAGAGAATTTAATCTTAAAAAAACACCTTCAAATCCTTCAAAGTGGTTATTAAAATATTTTTAAAGTATTAAAACAAGAAAAAGAATAAGACATCTTACATTTACTACTCATAAGCATATATCAGAGGCGTCTCTGATATTTTCAGCAGCTGGTTAAAAAAAACAACATTCTCAGACATAGAAAACAGTTCCAAGAACAGGGTACCACCCAGCAACCAAAACATTCCATTTCTTGGTTATGCAGTTTCATGCTATACCTTAAGTTTATTTTAGAATATTTTTAGTCTGTGTCCTCTCTCCTGGACCTTCCTTATTTGCAAAATATTAAGAAGAGAGAGAGAGAGAGAATATGCTTCACTGCCATTTCAAAAACAAAAAAAGTCCAATCAAAGACTTCTGTAAATCCAAAAGGAAACCACAGCAAGCTCTCCTTAGAGAGCTCCTCTACAGTGAATGAGGTAATGAGTACAAGCTCTGGAGTCGGCCCTCTTGTCTGGAATCCTGGCTGAAGTGCACTAGCAACTTAGCTTCTCTAAGCTTTGGGTTTCTCATCAATACCATAGGGACAGTAACAGCAGTGACAATTAAATGAGACTAGCCACTCACCTTAGTACTGAGCTCAAAATGAGACCTTAATAAAGTTAGCCATTCTCTTCATGCTACCCCTTTAACAAGAGTGCACCTATTACTATGCTAGGAGGCACTTCTGTGTATTCAGTGACTGCCATTTATTCTTGGAGTAGCAGGTTTCAGGACACAAAAGCACATCTGGCTACCACCGGCAGCACTGAGTGCCAGGCATGGAAGCTCTCCTCCTACATGGCCTGTGACTGATCTATCATTGAACAGGGTTTACCATGACCCAATACAGGTCACAGACTCTCCTCTCTAGTGCCCACAATCACACCAAGCAGGAGAACAAAGATGATGGTAAAATAGAGACCAAAGTAAGTTCCTGGGAAGCAAATGGCAGGTATTCACTTCATTTGGCTCTGGTGAAGTACTTGCTGCCTTTCGACATCACAGTTTTTTTTATTCTTTTTTTGTTTGTTTGTTTATTTTTTTCGACATCACAGTTTTAAAAGCCCTGAGGAGGGAAGTTTCTCACATGGGCTGCAAATGACCAAATGTAATTATTAAGTGGTAATATCTTTATGTTAGTGCCTGCTCATGCATAGCACTGTCCAAAATGAATAGGATAGAAAGAGTGTATGCCTTCTATTAACAAATTATGCTATTATCTAGTAAACTCTACAAATTATCTACTAATAAAGTTACGTACTAACAAACTCATATGTGTCAGTAAGGGGCCAGGTTTCCTCAGCAGATCTAGCACTCTTTGATCAGGAGGGTGAAAGATAGATAACGGTGATATTATTAACAAGAAAGGAGAGAAGGTGTGTGGGGAGAGAGAGAGTGAGTGTATATGCAGGTGCATGTACAAATGTTCTAGCACTTTATGATTTAGGAAGGGTTATAATACAAATTATTTTAGGCGTTTACTTTCTTCCTCTTGGGTAGAAAGATCTCACTTGTGGTAACCAAATTAGGTTGGTCCTCCCAAGTTCTGACGTCATCCAACAATCTCCCCAAAGAGGAAGTACCCAGAAATGAACATTCGGTATTTCCAAAGACTTTGACCTTGAGTATGCCTTTACAGGAAGCACATACTACTGACCTAAAAAAATAAAGATGGTTTTGAAAGCAACATAACTCAAACTCAGAGACAGAAACTCGTGGTCTGATTAGGAATTCCTTTTAGGTAGGAATAAACCCTAAGCAATGCCAAGGACCGTGTCTTTTTTTAGGAAAGACCCGAGAGCAGAAAACTGATCCAGAGAAGCACAGAAACAGACCTCTAACCTTTCAGAGAAACACACAATTAAGGAGGTATTTGAAAAGTAATTCTCGCTTAGACGTCACTTTCCGAAAGTGAGGGTGCTGAATGAGGGGCTCTGGTAACAAGGGGCATCACCTGTGAAGCCTGAGGAGCACACACAGCTGTAGTGATTAACGCCGTCCATACACACTCCGTGGACGCAAGGGTTACTGGCACAGTCATCAAAATTAATTTCACAATTAACCCCTGTGAAGATAAAAGCAAAGACACATTTTCCTTATTACCACAGAAAAACAAGTCCCTGCCGTTTGTGATGCTATGTGTTAAGAAACCTGAGAAAGATCTAGCCAGCCCTGGATACAATGAAGCGGCCAGTCTCAAAGTGTAATCCACAAACTCTTGGGGATCCTTGAACCTTTTCAGGGGGGATTGTGAGGTCAAAAATATCTTCCTAAGAGTACTAACCCATTATTAGCCTTTTTTTTTTTTTTTTTTTTTTT
>JAQZBX010008828.1:0-21954 GCA_029593785.1 Cabassous unicinctus | reverse complement strand
GTCAAAACGATTAACTTTTCACCCCATCTAACATTCAGTGTAACGGAATGGGAAGTACCCATCAAGCGCTTCTGTGGTGTGCCGAAGTACACGAGTTGCCTCCAGGAAAAGCAGCTGTGCCACCGTTTGAGTTGTGAGCTGAAATAGCTGCTTTTATCATGGAACCCTATTTTAATTCAAAGAACAACCGACAGACAAACCAGGATTCATCAGACTTTAGTACTAGCAGAAATTAAGCTAAAGAAATAAAACTTGTCATTTAAAGAAAAACAACTGGTGGTATTTTTTGCCAAAGATAAAATTGAGCTTTCAAGCAAAAATTGAAACTTGAAAACCTTGTAGCCACCACTGTACGCCTGACAGCTTCCTGTCAAGCTAATGGGCCCAAGTTCAGGACCAACTGCCTAAGGAGCACGGTGAGCTCCTCCTGAAGCATGTTGCCTTACTCCTGTCTACTCCCCAGACGAATGGTAGAGTTTGGTTATGGTAACACAGGCTGGATGGTGGATATGGCTAACCAAACAGCAGGGATATAGCAATCATTACTGTTACCATTATTTTATAAAAATGCTCAGGATATTTATTACTTTTTAACATGAGTTTCATGATGCTTTCTGGGTATTAAAAAAGAGTAACTTGGTAATATAAAAAGCCTAAAAATAAAACCTCATAATTAGGATATAAACAAACACAAAATTTCTAGAACAAAATGCCATGATTTTGAACTCTCACATTTTGTATTCATGTTTATTAATAATAATGATGACAGAAGCAACTGAGCCATTATTATGTGCAAAGCACACTGGCCACCATTTATATAACTTATTTCCAATCCTCTCACTCGAACCTGCAAATCAAATTGTGCTATAACCATTTCACAGATGAGGTAACTGACCTACACAGTGCCACATTTATGGCAGTGCAGGTGGGATCTGAAGCCGGTTCTAAGCCCTTTCCAATACATAACACTGTCTTTCTGTGGTTAATTTGCTATACTGCCTCATCACCCCTAAATGAGGCAAGGAACTTCCATATTCCTTGTATACAAGGGGATACCTTCAAGGGATGTGTTTGATCCTTGACTGACAACCCCCCTTTGTGCAAACCATAATCCATAAAGGCAGGCTCCACGAAGCCACGGCAGTACAATGTGACTCCTCCCCCACGGCCATGCGTTAGTCCAGCAGGAATAGGCACTTGGCCCAAGGTAGGCCAATTAGATTCTCTCATCTGGAGCAGTGGAGATTCATCTGTGTGAACTTGATCTGCAAATCGCTTTGCTTGTTGCCATTCTCCCCAAAGCCTTATTATTCCATTTTCCCTTGGAATCTGAGATATTTCTGTGTGCTTGCAATGAATTCTTTGTTTTGCTGTTGTTTATGTTTGTTGAAGCTAGCTCAAGTTGGTTTCTGTTACTCAAAACCCAAAGAAACCTACTTCAGTTTCTCATCACAAAGTCTCAGACACAAGAAGGCACCAAAGTGATTCTAGGTAGTCTCTCTCTCTCTCTAAAATACCCAGTAGGTGACAAGCCTAATTTTAACTGGCAACTTGTAAAGTATCTCTTCCATTGACACACCCATCCAAACCCCAACCTACCAGTTCAGAACCATATTATAAATGGACCGTGGACTCTTACTCCAGAACTCAGGAGTCTGTTCTTAATGACTCGTTTACTGGACCCTTTCACCCAGGTCCCTGGCACATGCCAGCTCTCTCTCCACCCATTAGAGACCTTTCTTTACGTCACCTACATTTCTTGGCTTTAAATCTCCAAACAGCCTCAGGAATGGATTTGGCAGCTGATTCTGTGCCTTCCTTCTCCAAGCAGTCTGCACACCACTCGTATTTACTTCTTGTCTTCCTCAGTGACAGCTCCTTACACCATGCCCTCCCATCCACCCAAGAGAACACACCTGATACATCCTGGCATCATGATATAATCCCAGAGAAAACACAGCGCTTGCCAGCCCCCCACTCACCCAGCTTCCCAGCATGTTTGTTATAATGCAAGGACAGCCAAGCCTGAAGCAGCCCTTCCGTCCTAAAGGCAGCCATTCAATTGCTTGTAAATCTCTCAAATTTCTTTTCGGACTGCAATTTCTCATGTCTGGGGACCAGCCCGGAAGCAAATTGCTTTTGGAAGGTCTCACAAAGCTCTATTCAGCCCTTTTAGTGAGTTATCTAAACGTGGAGAGGGGGGAGGCATTTTCAGCTGTGAAGGCATGGGATGTTTTTCGTATGCCTGAGCAACTCAAAAAGGACTTTGTTTTCAAACTTGGCATGTATGAGGTCCTGGATGAAGACCAGGGCCTTTGACAAGTTTGAAGAAACAGGTTTGGAAAAAACAAAATAAAATGAGGGCATCTAACCACCGCCCCCACCTCTGCCCCCCTGCATGGGCCGTTTCCCTAAGCCCAGAATGTGTTCTCAATAAATCACTCCCTTGTATTGGCAGCTTCTCTTCTAACAAAGGCACACATTGGTTAATCTTCCACTAATACATTCTCCTTTGATCTAAGAAATAGTACTTTTCTGTCCATTAACCCCAGTTGTGACAATAATTATTCATCTAAGAAGTAAAACAGAATCCAGGGAAATCTGTGAAATGCTGCTGCCTGAGAAAATAATTCAAAATTCCCCAGGAAGGAGCAACAGGCCCTCACAACTGACAGGCAGTCATTCGACCAGGGTCAGGGGAGAGCAACGTACTCTGGTGACAGGAAATGGCGGCTCTGCATGCTAATTTACAAACTACTGCGGCGTGCTATAGAGTTATCTCCCCCCTTAGAGCCCCCCACCCCCCAATTGCCCGGGGTCCCACCAAAGACAAGTGGCAGAGGAAAAATGTCGCATTACAGAGACTGGACTCTGAATTAGAGGAGAGACTAATGGAAGGGAGGGAGGGAGGGAGGAAAGAAGGGACACTTCATTAATCCAGGGGTGGGTGGGGAGATTAAAGTAAAGCGAAAATCAAGTCACAAAGCCAGGAGGGTTTCCCAGTTTTAAATAATAATTTTAAGTTTTTGAAGTGGTGTGCCTCCTCTTAAAGAAAAATCACAGAATCATCAGCTCTGCAAAGCTGTTGTGTGCAACTTCTCAACTAGCTGAGACATTCACGGCTGAGGCTTTGGCTGTGCTTCTTGGCACCGGGACTGCTTTTTAGGTACCTGACCATACGCTGAGAAGGAGTGAAACCCCCAAACCAAGGCGCGGCGAGCAGGCTTACCCGAAGTGCCCGGCTGGCAGTTGCACTGGTAGCCGTTGACCAGGTCGATGCAGCGCCCACCGTTCAGGCAGGGGCTGCTGTGGCACTCGTCGATCTGGTCGCTGCAGATGGCGCCCATGTACCCGGGGCTGCAGATGCAGGTATAGGAGTCAATGCCGTCCTCACACTGGCCGTGGTGGCAGGGATCGGGGTCGCAGTTGTTGATGTTCTCCTCACACAACACACCAGTGAAACCTTTGAGGAAATTTTACCAAGGAGCCTTAAAAAATCAAGGCGGATACTCCACACCTGAACACGAATGTAGCTCCATCCCACGACTTAAACAATCCATACTGTTGGCCATGAGCGGTTGAAACTTGCTACTTAAATCAATCGGTAAAGCAAGTCTGGAAATCTGTGATTAAGGTTTTACAAATCGAATTTGTGGAATTGAAATAAATTTCCTCTGACCGATCAATGCTTTCATGCAGAGAGGCTTTAAAATGCATTTTCATTTCTTATGGGGCTTTGGTGGTAATAGCTCTCAATATTTTTCCTTTATATGTTTACCTCTATCGCTTTCCTCCCAAATACAATACACAGGTACTACATCAATGGTGTCATGTATCTTATCTTCCCAATTCTGACTTTAGAGAATGGAGAGATTTTCTATATTCCTTTTAGCCTCCCCCACAGAGTGATGCATAGATACCATAGGCTTTTAATAAATACTCAGAATAAATGAACCAGTTATGAGCATTTAAAACAAAAAGGAACAAATAAGGGGTCCTTCCTTCTGGGCTTTATGGGACAACATTAAATCTCTTCCCCAAAGGCTCCAATAGACCTCTTTTCCCTTTTAAACATGGGTCCAAGGTTTTTAATCTTTCTAGTGAAGCTCATTCTTTAGGAAAGGAATCTGGCCAGTGGATGGCAAAATGCTGGAACGTTCCCAGCCAGAGCCAATGGTTTGTGCAAAGAGAAGGAACTTAAGTGGCTCATCTAAGATGGCCCAATCCTACGGAGAACTTGACAGCAGTGCTCTACTACTACAGAAATATTACCTCTCTGCACAGATTTTTGTGATTAAGTTTGCCTTACTGTGAACACAAAGAAACTAAGCACATGGGGCTTAAAATTCTTTAAGAAACCAGTTTTCTAAAATATGATATTTTAGAAAATCATATCCATAACTTCTTTCTCTCTCAAGCAGTGAGAGAATAAAGAAATAGAAAATTCCCCTTTTCTAACAGTCAACTTAAAGCACAGGCCAGTGCAGAACTGAATACGTAGTAGGGGACACTGGACTTATTCAAATCTACTCCCAAGTGGAGAAATGTGGCCACAGATGAATATTTCTGCACAAATCTTTCTGACTCTAGTAGCAGAAGTCAGGAAAGAGGACCCAAACTTTCCCAGTTAGAGCTTTCTTGCCTGTTCAGTTACACACCTGACTCTCAATAGCATTAGTTGTCTTTTATGCAGAAAACCTCTGCACTTCCACAACACTGGCCTTAGATTTCTGGGCCTTTGTTCAGTCATTTGCCTCAAGAAACACAGACAAGCCTCCTGCCGAGAAGCCCCAGTGAAAAATAGCTTTTAACTGGAATTCTTCCCTTTCCCAAAGGAGTAAGTCAAGCCAGCTGGAAACTCACTGCTGCCAAAATCTGTCCCAGAAGGACATGGGCACCAAATGGAAATAACCAGGCCAGGTCACTATTGTGGTGCAGAAGGAGGCAGGTGTAGAAGGAAATAATAAGGGCAGCAAAAAGTGGGCTGGAAGGAGCTGTCTCACGAGCACACAGCAGCAGCCACTATTGGCGGACTGGCCTGAGAGCGCAGCTAGCGGAGAACTGCCATCCTACTTTTGGGCAGGTAGCCCTACCGGGGGATGGGAAGGACAAGAGCCTTACCTGTAGCACACTGGCATTCATACCCATTCGGGTGATCGATGCACTTTGCCCCATTCAGGCACGGAGTACTGGAGCAGTCGTCAATATCAATCTGGCAAACGGGACCGGTGAAACCTAAAAGAGGCACAGTGGAGGCACAATTCAAAGGATTATCCCATGGATTCCTTTAATATGACGATGATGCCAAAGAAGGGTTGGGAGGTTTGTGACAGAGCTTATATCAATGGGTCAGCAATACCTAGAATTATTTTCCCCAACAGGTAACTGAAATAATTGGGTGCACCTCAGGGGTGTCAGGCCAAGGACACCTGCGGTGTGTCTCTACCACGGCTTCTTCCAAGCACAGGTTTCACTTCTAGCTGAAACAAGGAAGGGCTGAAACGTTACAGGGGATCCCTCAAACAAGTGGGTGTAGCTTCAGAGGTAACTGGGATCTTCTCTCTGAAGAAACAACAAGAGGCTATAGTCTAAGGCAGACAATCTGGCAGGTTTTCAACAGCAGCTTTGGGAAGGAGGAGGAGAGACAGAGCTTTCTTTGGAAGAAACTGACTTGTCTGTTTTTGGACCCATGAGTGAAATGTCTAAAAATAATAGTCTCACAGAGGGGATTCAAGAACATGACCCATGGAGGAAAAATTGTCTGAATAGCCTACAATTAAGGCTTCTGTGAGGTATGAGCTTTCCGAAATATACACAGACAGACGAGAGAGGTCACGGGCCATTCGAGAATAGACTCGGACTTCTGGCCACAAAGGATTTGGAAGATATACTAGCTAAAACAAATCCCCGCCCCACCACACACTCCTATCATGAAGTACTCACTTTAATGATTTCCTCATGTACAGCCCACACACATTCTCTCCCTCCTCCCTTCTCCGTGGTCAGTTGGCTTTATGCTTTAAAAGAAAACAGGGGCAGGTGGTGGGCACTTACCAGGCGGACACAGACACTGGAAGCGATTGACTTTATCCACACACTGCCCATTGTTCACACAAGGGTTGCTCTGACATTCGTTGATCTCCAATTCACAATGCACACCTTTGAAACCTGAACAAAATGGACCACACAAGTGGCTCAGAAAGACAGAAAGGAGCATTCTAGCCAAGAAAGCACACATTTTCAAAGATGGCTAACATGTTCTATGAGCATGAAATTTCAGCTACGGGAAAAGGGACTCTGTGATGATGGGATATAGTCATCTAAGCACCAGAAAAACAGGACTAATGTGCTATAACCAGGCCACTGTGAAGCGAGGGAGGGGCTACCTTCAAAGAGACTGGTAAGACCAAGCATGCAAACCGACACTGCTGCACATTCTCTGTGACAAGCCCGTGCTTTCAGGACAGTGCCAGCCCACAAAGTGTCCCTGTTCTATGTTCCCAAAGACCACCGAGGCTGAGCTGCTGTTGCTCAGGGCGGAGGTCAAGGTCAGGAGGGCCGTCCAAAGGCGGCAGGGGCTGGCATCCTTAACCAGGCAGAGCAACCACAGTCAGACATCATTTTTAAGCTGGTTTTAGCTGTGCCCTCTGAGGACTCAAAAACTGGTCTCTGCAGAAGGGCTCCAAAGTACAACTAACGCAGTTTCCTCACTCTGGATAGTTAGCAAGTTCCTATGTAATCATGGGTAAAACTGATTCCTATAAATTGGATGGTATGGCATTTGTAATATATGAGGGGATCAGGAGAGCTTGCTATTGAAAGGATGTTTATGGCAAATCCCCTAAAAACGAATACTTCCCACATTTTCCTTTACATGTACCTGGATTTTGACATAACGGGCCTGTTTAATTTTACCTACACAGCTCTAAGAATCCCAGCAATGCCTTAACCTTTAAGGATCGCTCTGGCTGGGAACCCTGACTCCCAGGCAGTGCAGGGAACCACTTGCCGACAAAGGAAATGGACTTGCCATGGTAGATCCAGAGAAATGTAGGACAGACCCCAGCCCCTGGGGGCCCATTTACCTGGCATGCACAGACACGTGAATCCTCCAATCTTATCCAAACAGGTGGCATCATTCTGGCAGGGGTCCGAATGGCATTCATTGATGTCCATCTCACATCGGGGCCCCGCGTAGCCCTTCAGACACTCACAGTGGAAGGTGCCGTCTGTATTCACACATTTTCCTGCGTGCTCACACGGGTTGCTGTTGGCTGGAAAACAAAAGCACCAATTACCGGGACCAAAGCACTCGACAGGGTTTTCACAAACGTGAATACAGACGTGGGTCTGATGGTTACAGCACTAGGGTCGGTCCTTTAATGATTTGGTTCTCGATTTCCTATTTCCTTCCCTAATTACAAACTTAACACAAGAGACTAGGGACATCTCAATTCTTGTACATCTCTGCTCTTCTTTTGCCCAAATTGCCACTGGTGTAGGGCTTTATATTAAGATTCCAGTATAGACCTTCCATATATTTCAATTTCCAGAATGAAATATATGGAAATATATGGTTAGTTGTAAACAGTGGGCATGTAAGAGGACAGACCTGAGGTTTGGGTGCACCATAGTCCTAGAGTAAAATGTGCTTAAGTCTGAACATTTGCTGGGCTTGACAGGCACCCTGACGGAGAGGAAAAGGTTCTGTGTACTCACCCATAGCACACTCATCTACATCTTCCGTACAGTCAGCCCCTTTGTAGCCTTGTGGGCAAGTACAAATATACTGCCCGTTCAGGGGGTTGGTATCACACAGTGCCCCCTTGTGGCAAGGATTGCTGATGCATGCATCATCCAGATGACACAAGAGACCTGTCAGATGTGGAGCAAAGAAGAACAAAGAGAAAATGTTTCTTACTTAGGGGAGGGTTTGCTCTTTCATGGGGGAAGGAAAACGTCATGATTGGCTGATCAAAATCCTACATGGAGATTTAGGTGCAACTTCCCCGTTACCTGATTCTAACTTAGGGACATTCTGCAGCCACGAGCAAAGCCACCAGCTGCTGCTGACCCTGGGGGTGTGCCCCTGAGTCCTCGCCTCAGAGGCAGACCCTACAGGCCAGAAAGTGAGAAAAGGGAGACCAGAAATTGTTTAGCAAATAAAAATAGAGGGTGCCCAGTTCAAACTGAATTTCAGATAACAATGAATAATTCTTGTATAGGTATGTCCCCAATACAGCATACGGCCTGTATTTTATCTGGCAACCCTATTTCCCCCAAACCATGCTGCCTAACGAGCATGGGGCCACTAGCATTTCACTATCCTCAAAAGAAAAAAACCAGCTAAACCTTGATTCCTCACTGGGCTAGCAGAAATGCTTCCTCAGCCCTTCTAGAGCAGCCTTTTTCCAGGCAACATTCCTGGTGCCGGTGCCCTCGGGACTCTGAAGATATTACTAGACTCTGTGTTCTGCCTAGTTCACATGGGAACTCGATTTTCCAGTCTGCAAATAGCTTATGAACAGGTAACAAAGGTTTCAACTACAAAGCTGGAGGAGGGGCTTTTGGAAAAAGGCATAGGTAAAAGAATATTTCAAAACTGCTGGGCAGAACGTTCTCTGTTAGGCTATCTTCTTCCATCACATTTCTTTCTTCACTGCTCTCCTACTGGTAGAGCTAGAGGCTGCTAAACTAACAGAGGCTAAAGCAGTCTTAACCTTGAGCCTGTAAAATCTACCCTTAGAAAGGAATCCTTCCATAGACAATGCGGGCTGGCATGTACGTAAATGCTTCTCTCTTGCCAAAGCCTTCTGAGTAAATGGGTTATTTCTATTGAAGCACCTGACTCTATTTATTAGTCATTTTGTAAATTCACCTCTTTATTTCTGAGGTGCTTTTCAGCCTAAGACCTCAAGGAAGTCAACAGATACATCCAAAGACAATAGTTACTAACTTTCCCTTTTTAGAAAGAAAAACCTGCCAAAAGTCCTGAGGAAGAAGACTAACTCACAGCACTTTGGCTGGCGACCATATTTCCAGGACAGCCTTGAGTGACACATTCCTAAAGATAAGTAATTCAGAGAGCACTGACAGCAGGATGAAAGATGGATGCAGGCATCCTGAACAGCCCCCTTTCCCTCACCTCCAGCTCTGCCTTTCTGCCGTCCTTACCTGCCTTTCCTTCTGGGCACAGGCAAGAGAAGGAAGCCACGCGGTCGATGCAGGTGGAGCCGGGCGTGCAGGAGGCGAAGGCACAGTCATCGATGTTCTCACTGCAGTCATCTCCACTCCAGCCATTAACACACACACAGCCATAGCCCCCGTTGCGGTTGGTGCAGGTGCCCCCATTCTGACAGGCATTGGGCTGCAGCAGACACTCGTCCACATCCTCTGTGCAGAACTGCCCTTTGGGGGGAAAGTGTCTTTGATTAGGGCTCTGAAGTTTCAAAGAATTAGTACCACCATTTTCCAGAGTCTTCACCACTGTGTGATCTGCCTGAAACTGAGGCACAGCAAAGCTTACAGCAGACCTGGCCCTTCCAGAAAAAAAGGCCACCTTGAGCCATCCAAATGAGATTTTTCCCAGGAAAGTAATTTACAGGAGAACAGAAGTCGCCACCCCTAGAAACTCTAACAACATGAGAACTCGGCTAGCCTACCAAAGAGAAAACCTGTAGGGTCCTTGAGAGGGTTGAACCCCTGGGAAAATGAATATGTAAGAGAAGAGCAAAAGGAGAAGAGTCTAGGAGATGAGTGAGGAATGGAATAAGGAGAGGCTATCGATACGTCAAAATGTTAGGGCAACTATTCTCTATCTTGACTGTATCAATGGCAGTATGCTGTGTGATACTGCACAATAGTTTTGCATTGGGAGAAACTGGATAAAGGGTACTATACGGTTTTTTGCAACTCCATGTGAACCGACAATTATCTCAAAATAAGCAGTTTATCAAAATATGATCAGGGTAGGCAAGCATAGAGAGAAGAGATTAAGGGTGATGAAAAGCCCTGGTAAAGTATGAAGTGAAGAGAGTGGAGCAAGCTGTGCTCAGCCCAAGGCACCCAAGCTGCAAGGATGTGGATTTGTGGAATAAGACGTACAATGCCCACCCAATGAACAGGAGATGGAAAAAGGATAGATTTGCTCTGCCAGAATAAAGAAGAGACCACCCATGGATGTGCTGCTACTATAACAAAAGATGGGGGGCGGGGAGGTGCTAAGGCAAAGGCTCGCGGGCTCGTGACAAGGAGCAAGACTGTGACTTCAAGTTTCAACCAAGCAGCAGAAACACTTCCTCAGAGTAAAGACCAGTAAGGAAGCAGTTTTCTAATAACAATTTATATCATCTGTCCTGGGTGGGGGGCGATGATTGCCAAAGTGCCGCTGCTGAGGAAAGCCTAGATTCCTTACTGTGCTAGCAGAAATGCTTCCTCAGCATAAAAACAGGTGGGATTTAGAAATGGAACCATGAACAAGAAGTAGGTGAAGAGTTGCTCAAACATGGGAAATTGCTGAGAGTCTTGTCCCTTGTTCTTACACTAACTCAAGGCATCTATGCTGTCTCCAACCAAACTGACTTGCTGAATCTAAGCAGTTTGGATGCTATTTTTCTTTTTGACCGGATCTGTGACAATTCTGAGTATAAGGTGCTGTGTGTTTAGAAAGATTTCATATGCCTTTCTTATAATATCTAGACACTTAAGTGTTGTAGTAAGACAGCCTAGGTAAGTAAAACAATCCTTAGATGGAAATGTGGCCCTCTTGGAAAAGGAAAACTAACAGTTGTTGATTGCCTACTCTGAGGCAGGCATTGCGCTTGGGGCTGTCACAAAAGCAACCTCACTTATTTGAGGAAATAGGCTCAGAGAGTAAACTATCTTGCCCAATGTGAGGCAGCATGCAGGAGAGCTGGAATTTGAACACTGGAGGTGCCTGGCTCTACAATTCTTAACAAAGATTGAGATGTGAATCTGATGGTATCACACCATCTCCACATATCTCAGTTTTCCCAAGTGCACAAAAGCAAGGGAAATGAAGATGGGCAGAAGGTGAGGATTAAAATCATGATTCACACAATCAGATTACCAGAAAAACTTATGACTACAAAAACTTGGGTGAAGTCCACTATTTTTTAAATAAGACTGGGTTTCTCACTGAATACCTCAGGAACATAAATCTGTTAGATACCGCTTGTTAGAGTCATGAAATCTAGAGTCAAGAACATACTGGTTCATAATTTTCTACAGAATCGACAATATTTCTCTAAGGTTCAGATACATGTCTCCAGAATAGCATTCCCTCCTAGGCTCATTTCTGCCAGAATTTATTTTCCTCCTGATTCCAAGTCTATCAACCAGTTCTTAAACCCAGAATGCAGAAAATAGTATCCAGGATATCCACTCTAATTGCTAGTTCCAAATTTCCCAGTGGAATGTCTGCTAAGATGCTGCACTTCCCTCGCGTCACCACCCTCTTGGCACAGGAGGAAACAAACGCAGAAGCCTAAAAATAAGAAACATGAGGCTCGGAAAGGTTAAATAGCTTTCTCAAGGTCACAATTTAATAAATGAGAGGGCTGTCATTCAAACCCAGTCAGTCTGACTCTAAATCTAATGCTCTTTCCACTGCAGCACAATTAAGTAGCCAGCCACGGATCTGATAAACAAGACTTACAGACTAAAGCCCTGGTCCTAGGGCCTTAAAGCACAATGAGAAGGCACAGTGCACAAAGCAGTTAAAGAACACCCTTGCCAGAATGTAATAAAGGCAGAAGGTCCATAGATATTAGGATTGGGAAAGGTCTTGGTGATTGTCTAGAGTGGTTAGATGAATTACTGAAGAGCATCTGGCTCTTCCTACTACTCCATTTCAAGAAAGCACGAGCCTGGGCTGGAGAGAGAAGCTTACTGATGGAAGGAGGGTTGGATCTTGAAAGTATCAAAATGACTCTAGTGTATTCTTTGTGTTGGGGCTTAAAAGGAGTAAAGGTGGAGGTGGTTGGGAGCTTTGAGTTCGAGTATGAATTCCGAACCTGACACAACAAGCAAAGGAAATTTATTGTAGGTTCACATGGGAGACGACATGATCAAAGTTGTATCTGAAGATTAGTCTCGCAGTAGAATATAGGAGGGACTAAAAGCAAATGACCTTCTGTTAGTCGTGAGAGGAGGAGAGAGCTATGTTATGGGCTACCTAGCAAATAAAAGTCTTCTGGAGAAAAGGGAGAGCTATGTTGTTTCCATGCCTTACCAAGCTACTAAATCTTCCTTTTAAACACGTCTCAGCATGTATCATCCTCTTTGTCAACACACAAGCTTTGCTGGTAAACTCCCAAAGTATGTTGCAAAAAGCTCAGTCAGGCAAGTTTTTGAGGGCATCAATTACCCCTCTTAGTAATTTCCACCTGCCAGAGATTGCAGGCTACTGCAATTTCATGTCAGGATTAAGGCAATTGGCTACTTAGGCCCTTCCCATTTCCTATGTGCAAAAGAGAAAGGAAATAATAACTCGACCTTAAAAATTACCTTCTATATTGCCACCACAAATCTGAACTAACCGATATGAATTGTGATAGTATCAAATCCGTAGCTGATACCTTAAACACTGATAGACACCCATAGCTATTGACAAGTTTCTGGATAATCATTTCTGCCTCTTCAATATATCTCCAATCCACTCATTTCTTTCCATTTCACCTGCCACCATGTTTGTCTAGGCAATCAAGGTCCCCCCACCCCCAGCTACTTCAGTAGCCTCCTTATCAAGCGTCCCATTTCTACTCTTGCCCCCTCTTTATCCACACAGCATCCAGAAATATTTTTAAGATGTAAATGAGATTATATTGTTCTCTTCTTCCAACCTTCCAGTCACTTCCCATTAGATTGAAATAAAAATCAAACTGCTTTTCATGGCTTATATTATCCTGCATGATCTGGACTTTCCTTTCTCTCTAATCTTATCCAGCTCCACTCTCCCCTCCAGCCATAACAGCTTCCTGTTGATTCCTCAAGCGTCAAATTCTTTCCTACAGCAGTGCTTCTTCACATTCTTTTCTCTTCACCTGGAACATTCTTCCTCCTGTTTGTCATATGGCTAGTTACTTCTCATCCTTACAACCCAAGTAGATCTCCATATACACCTCTCTCCCCACTATTCTCTACCATTGCATCTAATCCATTCAATCCTATCCTGGCATCTATGACAAGTTGTAATTTCATATTTATTTGTTTACTCTACAGTCTATGTCCCCAGTAGACTCTAAGCTCCATCAGGACAGGGACTGTGTCTGTCATTCACTTCTGTAAACCTGCCAGGCTGTATCAGACACTGTACACAGCAGTGAAATAGACTTTAGTGAGCATCCAGTCTAAGATGCTCATTTTACAGGTGCGGAAACTAGGACCAGAGAGAGACAGCATCTTGCCCAAGTTTTCACAGCTACTTGAGAGAGGAATTAGAACTGGAAATCAGTAAGTGCTGGAAAGCTCTTGCAGGTGTGAGATCACTGCAGATCAAGTAAGTCCTCAAAATGGAGAAAGGGATTCTGAACTGACCATTGAGGCACAGGGCAGGAGTGAGGAAGCAGGGAAAGAGGAAGATGGCTCAGTTTTGCCATAGATGAAGACAACACTACTAACCCACCATTAGTCAGGTAATTATCCTGCAGTTTTTGCTGAATTAAGAGTCAGTTTCATGCTGCACTTTTCTTATTGTCCTGTCCTATGGTCTTCAAACCATAGGACAATTGAGTAAGTCTTTGAGCACAGCCTGTGGCTATAAATGTCACAGAGTGAGCCTCATAATTCTGTAATGAAATGGAAACCATGACCTGGGCCCCACTAGCATCAAGCTCTAACCGCGTGAGCTGTGGACCACTAAGCACACACCATTTATGAGCTGCAATACACCAGAATACAGACAAACCCTTATGGCTCTCTTCAGGTACCAGGAGCAAACCATCAAGCCGATTTGGAGTTGTGAGTGACTGGAAGAGGGACGAGGGACATAGGCCATTATACATTTTGTGAAAACCTATAAAATTGTGCGGTGCAAAGTGTAAACTATAATGTAAACTGTAGTCCATGGTTAGTAGCAATGCTTCAATATGTGTTCATCAGTTATAACAAATGTACCACACTAATGAAAGACGCTCGTGTGGGAAAGTGGAGGAGGGGCAGGAGATGGGGTATATGGAAATCCCTTATATTTTTGATGTAACATTGATGTAATATAAAGCTTCTTTAAAAATTAAAAAAAGAGAACAAAAAGAATGATTGCTGAGCTTCAGCACCCTTAAAGAAGCCCTCGCCCTGCCTAGTCATGCCTCAACTGTGAAGTCTGTGGGAAAAGCTTTATCACATCAACGGCCATGTTAAGGGTCAACTCTCATTGCAACAGTCCTCACCTCACATGAACATGTAAAAAATGAGCTTGACTGGCCCTTGCCCTGACCGATACCCCCTAGTCTATGGTTACATCAAGATAATTCAATCTCTGATACATCCTTCCTACTGGCAACCACCCAATCTCCTGAGTTCTGTAGTTTCATACTTTTCCATATCATAACAGAGCATTCTTATTCATCTCTCCTACAAAACCTTCTCCTCTATACACAGCGGATTTTCTACTCCCCTGCTAAAAAAGAGAGGACAAGTTTGGCTTTTCTGTAACCTGCTGGGACTAAAGCTGGTCCGAGCCCTCTGTATAAACACTGGCATCTACAGGGTCTGCCTAATAAGAGTATGCGTGTGATGGAATGTGCAAGTGCACAAACGTGTGTATGTTGCCTGGGGTAGAGGCTGCTCAGGAGATGGTGTGGGGCTGGGAGGACACACCTACAGGTACATGCAAGAATCTCAGCGGAAGCCCCCACTAGGCACTAACCTCATTTCCCTGTAGCCCCATGGATATATTTTTCTAAACAGCCACCAAAATGAGCTCAACATGTAGAATGAATTATGCCGTTTACCTGCTCAAACCCCTTTGATGACTTTCACAACACTTAGGACAACACTATAAATTCTATCCAGGTTTCCTGTCTACCTCTGCAGTCTCGCCCCTTGAAGAACCACCAGTTTTAGTCACTCTGGTCTTCATTCCTTTCTCAAAATGCTCACATTCATTCCCCTCTCAGGGTCTCTGCATATGCTGTTCCCCATGCTCCCCACACATATCCCCACTTTCCCCATAACTAATTCTTACTCACTGCCCACAGCTGAAACATCACTTTCTGAAGGAGACCTCACCTGCCTACCCTAAACTCACTTCTGCCTATGAATACGCTTTCACGACACCCCCTACTTTTCCTTCAAGGTATTTATTACAGTTCTAAAATTTTACAGGTAATTATATGACTAATGTGTGTGTTCTTGACTGTAAGTCCCTTAAAGATGGGTTGCAGCTGTTTGGCTCACCACTAAGCAGTACTTAGCACAATGCCCAGCTAATAATATTTAATGAGAAATGCTCAATAAATATTTGTTAAATGAATGTATACCTGCACCTGTCTTCTCTCAATTAAGTCATCCTAAGCCAAAATTAATAATGATCTTCCAACTCAACCTCTCCCACAGCTCTGAAGAGGGTCTCTATTCTGGTCATACCCCAACCTCCATCATGCACTTATCTACATCCACCAGTCAACACACAAACTTGTTATCCCACTCTCCCTCCTTAAACTCTCAGCTCTTTCCCGTTTCTACCACACCCAAATCCACCTTGCCTTTTCCCCACCAAGCCTTCACCTATGTCCCGAGAACCGGCTCTGTTCTGATGGGCATCTTCTTACTTTAACTGAGGCTTAAGCCCTCCCCAGATTCTCCTCTTCCAACCACCTCCATCTGCCTGAGAGTCAGGGGAGAAAGGAGCGATTTTCTCTTTATTCCCCAATGCCACTTCAAGCAGGACACCCCACTCTGATCTTCTTTTGAATTTTAAATCATTTCTTTAAATCATCATTACTGACTTCCAGGTCAGACCATCAAAGAATGTCGATTATGTTATTTCTAGGTACCAGACACTATGATAAATGCTTTACACAGATTGTCAAATGTAATCTTCACATACAGTCAGTACGGCTTTACAGATGTAGCACAGAGTTGGTGTGAACCGAAGAAAAATCCTAAAGCATCTCAGGAAAGTAAGGAGAAGAGACCCTGATAGGCCCCAACGAATGGTCCTGAGTTGGGAGGAGTGAGGTCAGGCCAGGAACAACTGGAAAGTTAGTACCCAAATTCACTCATTCACTCCCTTATTCTAAAATACATACGCACCATATGCCAGGCCCTGTCTAACACACTGGGATTATAATGGTGAACAAAACAACCATGGCTTCACCTTGAGCAATTTACAAACAAATAGGGGTTTTACAACCAATTATAATATAGAGTGGTATGTGCTTTAATAGAGGTAGTACGTGTTGCTTAGGAGCACACAGTAGGGAAAACAGGGAAGAAGTAGAGAAGAAAACTTTTTGATGAAAGACTGTAGGATACAAACATGCCAGGCTGTGAGCATGTGCATGTGTGCAGAAAGCAGGTGTAGTTGAGGGAGGGTGGGAGGGGGAGTATTTTGGGCAGAAGGAAGTGTGTATGTACGGGCTTGAATTGACGAGAGGGCACGGCTCATTGAGGCAACGAGAAAAATGTCAGTGTAGGTCAATTATAAGGTCTGCATCAGGGCAATGGAGAGGGATGTGGCTGGAGAAGGAGTTATAGGCAGAGCCTTGGGACTGTATCCAAAAGACAAGGAGGACCCAATGAGGAATTTTAAGCAAAGAAGCAACATGATCAGAGGTGTGTTTCAGAAAGTCCATTCAACCGCGGTAGGGAGAACGGGCTGACCTCCGTCTCACCTGCACAGGTCAACAGCAATCTCAAGCACGAGGGTGTTCCAGGGCTCCTGGGGCCGCTGCACCAGTGAGAAAGTCTGTGGTGCATCGGGGGCGGATTCCGGATATAGCAACAGCAAAAAGCAACCAGGCTCAGCCGCAGACTGAAGAGCTGTGGAGGTGGTGCCAATGCTGGGAATTCAGAAAGCTGACCCCTGGCACAGAGGCTTTTCCACACAGAGGAAAAGCGGGGCCAAGCTTCGGTCCCCCTGCTAGGAGCCCCACATTTTGGCGCGCTCCCCACTTCCTTCAGGCTGCTAGGCTGTTAAACCAGTTTACATAAAAGTGTCCCTCACCTCATCAGAAGAAAAGCTCCTAACTGCAGCCAGGTTGAGAGCGAGGGGGCCCTAAGAGAACCAGCCTACCCTATTTATGGGCAAGCAGCAACTCTATGAAGAATGCGTAAAGCGAAAAAGACCAACCTGGAGCCTTGTAAAAGATTCTGCAATATAAAGGATGGAGAATGAATCACTCAAGATGTAGACAAAGAATACACTTATGAAAAATACTCACTTCCGGAATATTAATTTTAGGAAAAAACTGGTTCTGTGCTTTCAAGAAATTCAGATACACACAGGCACTATAAAAAGATGAGAAATGATACAGGACGTCAGACTCTGATGAGCTGGCTGAGTGGCAGGCAGAAATAGAAGGGACTTAGATAAGTAAATATTACAAGAAAATAAAAATGCAATTAAAATAAAAATCAGAACTGGAACCTATAAAGGACAGAACTAACAAGGCAGAAAAATAAATCAGTATTATGAAGGAAAACTTAAGCAGCTCTCAAAAAATGCAAAGGAAAAAATATGCAGGTTAAAATTTTGAGAACGAAGATTTTTAGCTATGGGGAAGAAAGAATAGCTAGTGTAAAAATATAATACAAAGATAATAGTTGTTCCTGAAGACACTAAAACAAATGGAAAAGATACTATTTCCTGAATTGAGGCTAGTCCTAAGTCTAAAGTCTGCAGATTCAAAGGGCCCCAAAAATACTAGGAGAAAAAAAAGATACTATTAAGAGAATACATGATTTTAAAGAGAGAGAAGGAAAAAAGAGGTACCTACCAATAAAAAAGAAACACCAGTCTGACATTGATCTTTTCTATGATTCTCACCAATGAAGCAGAGGAACAACGTCTAGGAATTTGGTGAGGTTAATTTGTAGTCCAAAAGTTCAATACCTAGGAAGTAACTGAATCTTTCTTCTTTGTATCTCTTATAGCACCTACTCCAGTAGGCTGGATGTAATAGTGAGTTGTGTAAAGAATATCTGTTATTGAAGCTACTCACAATCATTCTGTGGGAGCTTGAAAAGCCATGAAGCTACACTGGATCTTGCCTGGAATACAGCCAAAGCCAGACACTGAGTCATGGACCACAAGGGCAGAGAACATCCTGCAGTCACCTCTGGCACCTTGCAGGGCTATTTTATGGAGGCAGCCCTGCTCTCACCACCACCACTAATCAGCTCTGGGGTCTCTGGGGTGAGGATGCTTCAGGTTAGCACTCTGGAAGTCTGCCCACCTGAAACTGGGAAGGGGCAGCAGAATTCCAGAGAACAGGCTTATTATTAGTTCCTCACAAACAAGGTGACAGCAGAGAAACTGAAATGTGGGAAGCATTTTCCCCTTCCCCCATGAAGAATACACAGGAGAATACTTCTGCAGTCACAGATATAGTTAAGGAGTTTCCATTCTAAACAAAAACGCTCTATCCCTAGCCTCTTCAAAAACAAACAGAAATGCCCCCGGTTCATCAACTGTAACAAACCTACCACACTTATGAAAGATGTTGTTAATGTGGGAAAGTGTGGGAGGGGGAGAGGAGGGACATATAGGAATCCCCTATATTGTTGATGTAACATTTATGTAATCTAAAACGTCATTAAAAAATAAAAAAAAAGAAAAGGAAAACTAACAAACAGAAAAATAGCTGTGAAAAAAGACTCATCCTAGAGAACAGCTTGTTACCAACTAAAAGATAGGCTGAAACAGGGACATCTAGTTCAAAATCAAAACACCACCGTGAAATTTCATTCCCAGGCACAAGGAGCCCATGTACCAAGTGGTATGTACTTGCTGATTTATGTCTTTTTTTTTTTTTTTTACTGAAATTGGAGCAACCGACAGCAATGGAAATTTTGACAAACTCTTTAGACCCACCATTCTGTAAAGGAGAGCTGAGAGAAAAGTTGGTCAGTTTTATTTGACTCACATCCACCTAACTTCCATTGTTCACTTCTGCCTAGAGTCCCAAAGCACTATTCCAAGCCCAAGCTGAAATTACATTTCTGGATTAATAACAAGCACAGGAAAATAAATCACATTTGCCCTAGGAATGAACTCAAAACCAAAAGCAGCCACAGAGAGGAATTTGTGAGTTGAGCTTAGAGTCAACTTTAATTCTGAAGGAAATGAACCTTTAAAAAGAAAATTCAAATAATATATGTAGACAAAACATTAATCTACGCTGCTGTAATTAATGTTGGAACCTTAAAAAGTTTTTTTTTTCCAAATGGATATCTGCCAGAGCAGAACTTCTCTGATAAGATGGCTTAGGGCCAAATACAGTCATGATAAAGACATTTATGCTTGGGCTTCTTCAAATCCTTAGGTATGCTTTCATTTCCTAAAGGAACATCCAGCTCTTCGGCCTTATCTCGTTAAACCAAGATGCCTTTGAAGAAGCAAACCATCTACACACTCCCACTCTTCACCACTTTTACTTTTCTATCTGAGCTTTAAGTGAGCCCAGAAAACTGGTAGATTTTAAAGACACAAACTAACACTACCGTAAACAGCCATGAGAGGGTAAAATGGCTCTGAGTCGGGCTACAGCACAGTTCTGGCCACACCTGGAGGGGGCACTGCAGTGGCGTAAGGCTCTCTTCGAGCGAGGCCAACACAAGCCCCCTTTTTGGATGGATCCAAGTCCATCCCTCTACCACCCACGTCAGAGGAGATGCTCCCACATGGCAGCAGCAAAGAGCCTACAGAACATCCTGGCGTCTAGAGCAGTGCTGCCCAAGAGAAGGGTGAGAGCCAAAGACGTGATTTTAAATTTTCTAGAAGCCATTTAAAAAAGATGAAAACAGATGAAATTAATTTTAATATTATATTTTATTTAACCCAATATATTCAAAATATGATCATTTTAACATCTAAACAATATTTAAAACATTATTAATAAGACATTTTACATTTTGTTCATACTAAGTCTCCAAAATAAAGTGTTTTACAGTTACAGCACATCTCAATTTGGCCTAACCACATTTTGGATGCTCAATTGTAATATATGGCTAGTGACTTGCCATAATGAAGAGCACAGACGTTGGGTGCTTAGTGTGAATAAATGAAAAGATCAAAAAGCACCACTTATTTTCCCAATACCCCCAATAGAGTAACTAAGAGGCATTAGTTCCATGGAGAGAAAATAGAGCCTCTGAGGAAAAGAAAAGGAAACTGACTTATATGCTCCAAATCAAACCATGAATAGAGGTGGAAAAAATTTCTGGTCATCTTGAAATCCAGAACTTGCTACAAAAGACCAAGCCTCCCATGTATGTGCACTTAGGAAACAAAACCATACCTAACAGACTCTTCTCATTAAAACCGTGGCAAATTCCCAACTCTCCATTTCGTTCAAATTAATACCATGTTTTTTTCAGCCATATAATCCCACCCATTCTTTTTCAGATGGCTGGCAACTTCATTTCCTCTCCTAGTACCATACTCCAACTCCTCCTTTTCTGTCTTGGTAAAAGCCAGACCAAATAACTCATGCTTTAACTCTAAGAAGGAAGATGTAAAGGGAATTCTGAATGAAGCTGCACTGAGGCTCTCAGATAGAGTGAAAACACCACCAGACTGAACATGAAAAGTTCATATAATAGTAACTTCCAACCTAAAAGTAACCATTCAAATTCTTAAAAAGGAAAAACACTAAGTGTGAATCACCAAATACTAGAATAATAAGACTATACATTGAACTTTCAGTCTTTATTAAAAAGACCCAAAATCTTAAAAAGAAATAAAGAAAAAAACCACCTCATAGAGTCAATTTAATATAGAAAAAGAGCACAGATTTCAGCAAGATTTGGAGTTTCAACAAACCTAGATTCAAACCCTAACCCAAGCACTATGTACCTTGGACAAATTATTTAACCCTTCTGAATGTGCATCAACATCTATAACAAGGATATTTAATAAACTCTACTCCTTATGCAGTTATTGTAAAGATTACACACGCACAAAACATCATATTGCATTACATAGTATTTGGGTGCTCAATAAACTAACTCCCAGCATCCCAACCTCATTTCTTTCTTTCATGTGTGAAAAGTAGAAAATACTAATCTGCATTTAGAACCCTAATATCAACAGAAATAGGAACCCTATGTACAAAATTTTCTTTCTATTCTTGTCAGAATGGGGGACGGGGCAGGATGGTGACCAGCTCAGCTCCATGCTACCAAAACCAAGTTTGTAAACTGCTGTCAGCAGGTGTTCACCTGCCCCCTGCCTCAGTACCTCCTTCATATACAGCGTGCACTAGTGCCAATATAAACAATGGTGAGCACCATCGCAAGGAATGCATCAGCACGGAGCGAGTCCAGGAGAACCCTTGGCCTAGCCTGGAGAGAGCTCATGAAAGGCTTCCTGAAGCAGGTGAGCACCTGATCTGAGCTGAGCAGGCACAATGGTAAGGGAATAGGAGAACTGGAGAAGGAGAGTCTAGAGAGAAGGGAGAGTACGAATGAAGACACAGGATGGGCAACAACACGTGGCAGATACAGAGGACCCGGAGGCAGTTCTTACTGCTGGAGTATAAATATAAAGTGCAAGTGGAGGCAAGAGGAGAGCAGACTGGGGAAGCAGAGACAGCTAAGGCCGTAATAAAGAATCTTTAAAATTACAGCACTGATGTGGAGCCAGTGGCCACTGGAGGCTCTGGGGGCGGGAGAGGGAAAAGCAGTTGTGATACGGGGGCTCTTTTGGGACTTGGGAATCGCCCTGAGTGACGTTGCAACGACAGATATAGGCCATTTTATATCATCACA
>JAQZBX010008827.1:0-47300 GCA_029593785.1 Cabassous unicinctus | reverse complement strand
TTTTCCCCCTTTTATTCAAGGTCTTTTTCTGAACATGTTGCCAGTTGGCACTTGGTATTAATCCCTCGTTGCCAGGGAGGCTCATCCCCGGGAGTCATGTCCCACGTTGGGGGGAAGGTAATGCATTCAAATGCTGAGTTTGGCTTAGAGAGAGGCCACATTTGAGCAACAAGGAGGCTCTCAGGTGGTAACCCTTATGGAAAACATTAACCCCCTTACTAGAGACTGCTTCAACCTTGGCAAATTCCTGTAGGCAAGGGCCACTTCCCAGCTTTCAGCAGCTGTATGCCACTGCTCCGAATAGAGTTCTAGTGGGTCTCTGGAACATTTCCTCTCTACAAAGATGGCTCTTAATCTCCAGGTCTTCATCTCTACAACCTGACGTTTACTGGAAATCTAATGCACTGCACAAAGGTATGGGAACTCTCATAAACTCAACAGACAGGAGGAGGACTCAGTCATACCTAAAGCTTGATTCCATTATTCTTCTTTGCAAAAGCACTTAAAAAAAAAAAAAAAAGTCACCTGATTGTACTCAGGAATTAATGATGTAGATAGGAGTGTTTCAAATCAGCCTTCAACTCTATGGATAAGATTGAAACCAAAAGCTCAACCAAGCATGATATATGTCATCCTGTTCAAAAAGAGCCTTCTCGTTTACACAACTCTATTCTGAACTAGCAAATCAAAAACCATTGTAATACACGTAAATCTAGGAAATAGCCCCCTACCCCCAAATCCATCAAATGATTTCATAACTCTTAAAGGAGGACAATTTGAAAATGACAAATGTAATTAAGGAAAACAAGATAAGGTTTTATTATGTAGTAACAGGTAGTATTTCAAAACTAAAACCAGAATGCTCTTTATTTTGTCAAGATACTTAGTTTGGAGAAACCAAGGGAACTGAATCCTGCCAAGTCTGGAGTAATCTCCCTTTAAATTATTTATATGTAAAACTGTTAACCAACTTAAAGTGAAGCTGGGCTTCCTTCTAGCTGTCTTGTCCCTCATCTGACTCAGGCATAGGAGAATGACTAAAAAGTAAGGATATTTATATGATTCTTCTTAGATTTTCAAGTAGTCAAAATTGGAGTATCCCCCTCTTAAAAGTAAATTTGTAATCACACAAATAATATATTCATATATTTTTCACTGAAAAAGTTAAAAACATTAAATTTAAGGATAAAGGTCCTCTAATCACCAATGCAATTCTTCTCTCCTCCCCTTTCACTCATCCCAACTCCACAAAAACAGTAACAATAGCCAACAATGGCATATTCTATGCCAAGGATTATGCTAAGATCTTTATAAGCAATTTTATTTAATTTTCACAATTTCCTGCTGAGGTGAATTTGATTATGACCCCCATTTTACAGAGGAAGAAACTGGGCCTCAGAGTGTTTAATTCCCCAACAACTCAGGTAGCCACAGTTATTAGTCTGGGATACATCCATCTAGGTTTTTCTATGAATTCATGTATATATATATATATGGGTACCCAGAGAAAATGTACAGTATTTGTTTTCTTTCATTAAAAAAAAAACATAAAAGGTATCATACTGTAGATATCCATTCTACAATTTGCATGGTTTTTCCATGACTGTTCTTTTTAATTGCTGTCCAGTATAGTACAACTGCACCATTCCCTACTGTTGAGCATGAAGGTTATTTTCAATTTTTCACTATTATAAATGATGCCACAGTGAACAGTCTTGTACAAACTTCCTCATGCACATGGGCAGGTGCTTGGGTGTGGAAGTGCTGGGTCATGGCTGTGCAAGTTTAAACCTTAATAGATACTGCTAAATTGCCCTCCAAGATGTTTTACTGTTAGTGTGAGAATCTATATTTTCCTACAATGTCAAAATCTGATACTATCAAAATTAAAGTTTTACCAATCTAATGGGTGGAAAAAATGGGATTTGTTTTAATTGTATTTCCCTGATTATAATTCATATTAGACTACATGATCCAGACTGTATATTAAACAATAAAGTCAGTTAAAGCAGGGCATGATAAAAATGAAAACACACATTTTATTTAAAAATACACAGAAGTGTATTTCTTCTCCAATCCTTTGATATAGGAACAAGGCATTAAATAAGGAACCACTGACTGGGGCTCTACATCCATTTACTACATTAACCACACCCTTAATGCAGTAAAAATTCCCTGTTTTGGTTTCTTAAGTGAAGTGAGAATGTAAAGACTCTTATGAAATAATCTGAGTGCAGAATTTAATTGAACAGGAAGCTTTTAGTAATTTACCTTCATCAAGACTTTCTAAATGATTCAATTTAATTTTCACTCAAACAGCAATTTCCACACTCATGTTTCATTGGTTTACATATTATTTAACCAAATTACATAATTACAATGACATGAAGTAGAATAAACAGGTTGGGAAACAGAATCTTTTAACCTAGTGATATAGAACATCTTTTTATATGCTTATTGCCCAGTATCCTCTATTGTGAACCATCTGTTCATTTCTTCTACCTATTTTTCTAATGGATTTTTTCTTTCTTTTCTTATTGGTTTACAAGTGTTCTTTATAAATCCCAGATATTAATTCTTTAACTTTTTTCTGTCATAAATATTTTCCCCTAGGCTGTTGCCTATCTATTTGCTACTTTTTTGTGTAGAATATTTTGTTTTACAGAAGCTTTTAGTTTTGATGTAATGAAATAAATTAGTTGTTTTTTTCATATATAGCTTTTGCTTTCTATGTTTTGTGTGAGGAAGACTCTCCAACATACTCTCCCATTATTTCCTTGTAGTACTTTAATAATTTTGTTATCTCCAGGTTCCAGATGAGGGACTGGAAAGCCAGAAGTTTGAGATACAAAGTTAGAAATGGGAAAGCTGAGATCCATACCAGTATCTACATATAATCTTCAGAGCCAATGCTACCGCTCCACACCACCTTCCTCAAGTAGGAATTGAAAGTCTGAGAGAAATAAAGTGAAATATATGAATGTTAAGCAATGATGAAAATTGGGATGAACACACATCTTTGCCCTGAGAGTACATAAATGATTGCCACAAAAATGATTCATCATTAGCCTCAGGAAACCAGAATGATCTCCCTCCACAGAAACAGCAGTCAAAGGATTCTAGTGACTGGAGGTCTTAAGTGTTTACTGAGCAACGATTAGGTGCCATGCACTGTTAGGTGCTAGATATTCAATGATAAACAAAAAAGGTAAAGTCTTTGACCTCATGAGCTTATAGTCTAAAAGAGGAATGAACATTAAATTATTTACAAATTATTATTCCAAAATAGCATGTCAAGTACTCTAAAGGAGAACACAAAGGTAGCCAGAGTGAATAAAGAACAACTAACTTAGTTGGTGAGGTCTGGAGAGGCTTCCCCAAGAGAGTAACAGGCTGCATTCTCCAGAAGGAGGAAGTGTGAACCAGGCAAAAACGAGGGGAGTGGAGGATGGATGTGAAGGCAATGAGGTATTCTCCAGGCTGAAGAAGAGTGAGTGTTGAGGGCCCAGTGTGTGCAGGCATTTGGGCCTTAGAAGAACTAAAAGAAGACCAATGGGGCATTGTGAGCAAAGAGGGAAGTGGCAACACAAGCTTTCTGGGGGGGCACAGACTATGCACAAGTGAATCTTGGAGCCCCAACGTGGTTTCTTTAGTCATCAACTCTTCTCTTTCTTTTGGCATCCACATTCATCCCAAGTGTTTGGCTATCAACTCAATCCAAATTTATACCTTTAGGTCCAACTTCACTTACTCATTCATTCATTCATCATTCAAACAAACAGAACTATATTGACCACGCTCCTGGGCTCCAGCTCCTCATTTTCACCCTTTGCTAGATTTCTCCACTTGGATGGTCTGCAAGTTCCTAAAATTTGCTTGCTCAAAACCAAGCTTTAATTCACATTATACCTTGAATTATGGTCATATATAAGCTTTCTATCTGCGACCAGGTGGTGCGCTCCCTGGGACCTATGTCTAAAGCTCCTTTGAGTCCCCCAGAGCACAGAGTATAAGGACCTGGTGGTCACAGGTGTTCCGTTATTGCACTTATCACACTGTTGTGTGATCAACAATTTAAGTTTCTCTCTTGTGCACTATACTGTGAGCTTTCTAAGAGTGGGAAAGACTGAAGAATGGAGAACTGAATGAACACTTTCCATTTTCCTTAAACACAGTCTACCTACTGATTTTACCATTTCAGTGAGTTCAGTATATATTCTCACTAACCAGTCAGCCTTAGAGGCAGTCAGAATCTTTTGGTATTACCACTGTCTCCTGATTCATCTGTCTGCAATTAATAGCTAATTAGTTGTCAAATCTTATTATTTTTACTTTTGCAACCTTTCCCAAATCCTTTCTATTCTCCCCGCCACCACCTTGATTCAGGTCTCACTGACTCTTGCAAAAACTGTTATGGACGGTCTCCCACCTAAGCTCCCCACAGCAATCCGAATTACATCTGCTGCTGCCACATAAACTTTCCTGAATCATGGTCCCGATCCTGCCAATCCTGCACTTAAAACCTTCAAAGGCTTCCTTTTATTCACTGAATTAATTTCAGACTTCTCGACCTGGACATGAAGGCTCTATACATTCTTTCTAATTTTCTACTGTTTCCTTACCAATACCTTCTCCCCTTCCCCGGTACTCCGCAATCAAAATGGACTATTTGCTTTTTGTTAAACACATTTTACATTTTTCATCTTTTGTTACTTCTGCTCAGGGCACTTTCTCTCATTCCACCCTTAGAGGCCCATTATAAAAGTCAGCTCTTTCGTGAAATAGGTCCTGACATCCCAACAGACACAATCTCTGCCTCCTTTAAATGTCTGCAGCATTTTGCATTTCTCTCTTAAAACAGTCTTACCCTGTTTTATTTATAGTCATTTGGTACTTATCTTGCCTACTGGAATACAAGCACCTTGAGGCGAAGGGCTGTGACCTCCTTATTTTTGTGTTTCCATGCAGTCTAGTACAGTGTCTTGCACATAGGAGGCAATCAATAAACATTTGTTGAATTGAACTGTTCTCGCAACTTTACTGTATGTTCCCTGAGGTCAGTGACTTTAAGTATCATGCATGTCCCTCAGTATGTAATAAGTGCCTTGTATATAAAGGGTGCTCAAAACATACTTGTTTAAATAATCTCATAGTCTCAGAGTAAGGGTTTTCAGAATAAATGTAATACTGGCATTAACCTAAAGCATTCATTCATAAACGTCTCACCAACTAGCACGAAGGAAAAGAGAAAAAACACAGACTAACACTCCTTATTCTTTTCTTTTGTGTTATATAAAAATGCCATGTCTAACTTTTACTAGGTATTTATCATGTACCAGGTGTTCTGTCTTACAGAGATCCTCTCATGGAATCCTAATAACAGCACTATGAGGCACCGTCCCTTTCCCAATTTGGTGGGGTGGGAAGTTTAGAGAGGTTAAATAACTCCATTATGGCAAGTGGCAGAGTTGAGATTTGAACCCAGGCAGTTTCTGTCTTCAGAGCCCACTGTCTTAACCACTATGCCATCCATCCTATCGTGGCTATGTTTGCTGAACACCGTATTTCAGCAGTTTGGGTTTTTAAAAAGGCCGTTTAAAAGATTTCAACTAACATTTAAAAGTCATTCTTTCTAACATAAGAACCTCTTGACTTAGATTATTTTAAAGGGTGTAAAAATAAAGAATTATCAAATCTATTTCATCCACCTTCCAACGCGAGCTTCAAATATGGGAGGTTATTAGTATTCTCAAGCAACACGAATGGTCAATATTTGATTATGCATCCCAGAGGAAAGGGCAGAAGGCAATACACCAGGGAACTGAAAAGCATTTAATTTTGAAAACCAGCCTAGAACACTCAGAATCAAAGATAAGCTTTTACTTCCCCATTCCCCGTGCAAATCATTTCCCACTTCTGTTGGTAGCCTGGATCCCGGCTGCGGGGCGGGGGTGGGGGGTGGGGGGGCAGAATAAAGGGGCATGGAGTTGTCACGGATAATCCACAAACAAGTTAGAACAACCAAACCTTCAACCTTCCTAGAAAAGCATCAGTGCTGATTTTGAACACTGTGCCGATAAAGAATATACTAGCACCAAGTAGCTGACAGACTGTGGAACTGACAGAGAAATAAAAAGGCTGTATTAGCCTAAATATGGTGAGCGTGCAATGAGGAAAACCAGAGTATAAGATAAAATAGTTGCTTCCTTTAGGATCCCAGAGATACAAGCCTATGAAGTAGAGATGCACATGACGGATTAGCTCCAAGAAACAGCCACTGCCAGACAGCTCACCAATATCTCTCTAACCTTAATGGAAATATTATTAATGATGAGATGTATGACTCAAGCTTAAAGTACATCAAGCAAGGATAAACTCTGCTTTTTGGTAAAATAAAGTAAATGACTACTAATGTTTCAACTACTCAAGATTTCCATTTATCCATTCAAAAAATTTCAGGTAAAAATTTGAAAGTAATAACTATTAGGTCATAGTTACCTTTTCCTGTACTTAAGTGTTAATGTTAAAGAATATCATTACTCTAGGTGCAATGAATCGCTGTGACTTGAGTGATACTTTAAAATCCAAACCCAAATTTATATGACATGAAGTATTTTTACATCTTTAAAATGATCTAAGGGAAGCGGGTGTGGCTCAATGGATAGAGCGCCCGTTTACCATATGGGAGGCCCCGGGTTTGCCTCCCGGGGCCTCCTTGTGAGGGCAGGCCGGCCGGCCCGCGCGGCGCGGTAGGCTGATGCAGCAGGACCTCACAGCAAGGGGGAGATAAGCAGACACAGAAGAAACACACAGTGAATGGACACAGTAAAACACAAGCAGCAAGGGGAGGATAAATAAATAATAAATAAATCTTTAAAAAAAAAATAAATAAATAAAATGATCTAAACCATTCAGTTGTTGAAACTTAAGTATTTCAAGTTGTAGCTCATATGTATAGAAAAGGATAGAGGCAAAGAATTAGCATATTATATTCATTAGTGTATCATGGAACATGACAAACTTAAATACTCGTGGGCACTGCTAACTTCCTCTGCTGTGGCAGATACAAAAAAAAACAAAACAAAAACGAAGCACGTAATGGAAAAAGGAGTTCAAGTCAAGAGAAACTAATTTATGATATTGCAAGTCTCTTAGAAACACATTCACTCAAACATGAAAAAAAGACAGCAAATAACCCAACAATAAAATATAAAAACAATTTTGCTCCAACCCAACTGAAGCAATGCACATCCGTAACGATTTGTAACCTCTTTTAAGAAATCAACTAATATGAAAATTAACTAAATGTTTTTGATTCATGTTAAAGAAAGAGGTTCTTAACTTTCCATTTCAGAACGTTACCATTCTAACATTAACTCAAAACCCACAATAACTTTAGCATTGTGAATGTGAAGTACTGACTCTGAATAGAGACCCACCTTAAGACCTACTTAGCAGTACGTTATTTTCCTTTGTTGTTGAACTTCCTCAACTACACTGCATGCCCAGAATAATGAAACTTAACCATTCATCTTGACCTGGATAAGAGTTAAAGGAGTGGTGGAGGAACAATAACAACAAAAATCACCAAATCCTTCCTCCATAAATCTCACTCCTACTTCATGCTATATCCTTTAAATTTAACTATGTTACAACTTTAATAATGTTGCTGTATTTCTCCTGGAGTATTCTCTATTAAGATTAAAGAAGGGCTTTTTCAAAGGCAAACAGGATACAGGAGAAATGGTGCGGCTTCCAGGCAAGCTATATATAGCTATAGCATTTTCAAGAAATCTCGTGTCACTGTGTAACTTGCAGTTTAAACATGCAGTGCAGATTTTGTTACCACGGTGTCACTGAAATTCATTGTTACATGAGAAATTCGATTCTTACCAAGTTTTCTTGGTTCCTGGCTGCTACTTTCTGCTCATCTTCTGCTCCATTTTTCATGTATTTGACCTCTTCCACTGGTTTGATCCTATACTCATCTGAGTACCAAAAAAAGAAAAAAAACATTTTATAACTTTTTCATCACAATGGTAGAAAAGAGTCAGAAAGCCCAATGCATAATTTGTTAGAGCCTTTCCCCTGTTGCCTTCATATTTAGCTCATTTGAAACAATGTGGAAGAAGCTTCATCCAGCATACTGCATCTTTTTATGAGGTGCTCTGCTCTGTCTACTGGGAAAAGCTCAGCACCATGAACGCAGGTAATAAAAATGTCACTGTCTGGTCCTTTCAGAGACAGAGCAAAAGTTGGTATAGAAAACAGACCTCTGCACCTTTAAAGACTGTTTGGAATCTGCACACACTGGGACATATCACATAATAGTCTACTGGAAGACTGAGGAGAGTATTCTCACTTTTCCCTGTGAGAATATTAGTTCAAAGTACCCATGGCAGCAATTTTCAGCAGTGCATTCACATCTTAATTTCTCTCTTTTAGGAAAATAAAGTGCTGCTCAAAACTAAGGGGTTGTATTGATAAACACATAGATATAAACAATTGGAAATGGATATTTTCCTTTTTGTGATCCTCCTGTTAAATTTGAAGCCGTCTCCAGCTACTTCATATGTAACACACACACAGACATACAAACACATACTTTAATCTCTCTGTATAGACACAAACATGAAGAGCCATGTATCAGTATATCTAATAGACTGGAGAGAATCACAGGCCTAGACCTCACAACCCCCCTGTAGAGTACAATAAATTCCTATATCGATATATATCATAGCACAAACTCAGGAAGCTAAAATTCTCTGGGTAAGGGTTTGCTGATGATGATATTTTCATCAGAATCTTGTCAATAGGAAATGAATTGGGCACACTAAGGTAAAAAACAGGTGTGACTTTGGGTCATCTTTAGTCCATTTTGTGGGGAAAATGACAGGAGCTACGAAATTTGAAAATATTCATCAAACAACAAACTGAGGATTGCATTATCTCCCTGTATTGGGTGATGTCTAACCATGATGTAGGCTACTTGAAAGACAAATGTTTGTCACTAAGAGAGTTTGTACTCCAGTTCAGGAAGTTGCAATATAGTTTCTTATTGCCTGTGATTCACGTGGTACAATGAGGATATTCTTAAATAATTCCTTGTCTTACTGTTTATAACACTACTTACTAATGTAGCTTCAAGCTTTCTTCTACTATCCTTTAACCCATTACCTCCAAAGATGTTTGTTATAGTAACGTTTCTCCAAGAAGTTATGTTATTCAACTATGTCTCAAAATTATCATCCTTACTAACATCTGAATGTCTGAATAAAGACACCATGTTGTGGCCAAGCCAATTGTTTTTTCTACCTGACAATTCAAGGTAATTGGTCCTGCTTCCTTCTAAAGAAGTTAGAAAGACTGGTATGATGGTATAGTAATAAGCACTTTAGGATTACCAAGTCCTAAATATATTCAAAGTTAATCAATGGATTTGGATCTACAATTACAACAAAAAGAACTTCACAGTACAATTTAGTACTCAGAAGAGAAAAAAAATGAAGGTAAACTAATAAAATCGACACATTTAGTTAAAATCATTTACTCAGAAGTTGGAAAAGCAATTGTTAATTAGAAAAAATAAAGACACTGACAAATTACACTTCGACTTCAATTATATACAGGTAAAAATAGAGATAAAAAATAAAAGTTAAAGATGGGAGAGTTATATTTATAAGCCTTCGTTGACTGGGATAATTACTGACATTTAACTCAACTAAAATTTGATATTAACTGCTAATGGAGAGCCTCTGTTACTTAATTAAAAAGAATCCTGATATTTATATTTAACATAATTCCAATAGATTCTATTCATTTTGCTCATAGGACCCAAGCACTTGAATGACAGGCTGAGGAAGAGCACAACATTTTAAGACCCAAGCAAAATTTTCTGAAAGACCCAGGTGGCTCTTCACCCACTGCAAACCAAAAGGTCTCCCCTAGGAAGGAGCCACCCTTGCCTTGCTCACAGTCTGCCCCCATCGGCCAAGCCACAGTCCAGTGTAGATGCTCTCTGAGCAGCCTACCAGTATTGAGTTTTCATTATCTTCTTATCCCTCTGGGGGCTGCAACTGAATTGAAGGTAGTAGACAAACTTTTAATATTTTTTCTAATATTTTCCTTCAATGAAATGGAAAAGCCACTAGCTACATGACTTTCAAAGTCATGCCAAACACAGACTTTTCTTACATCAAGACAAAATCACCACTAATTTAGGAGGATGGGTTTTAGGGTATCATTAACAACCACACTGGCTAGCTAGCGCTGTGTTGGAGGAACATAATATGACTGGATACAACGAAAGAAAAAACAAACAGCCAAGGCTACAAAGCCAGACCTATCATTATTTCTTACACAATGCACTGCACAAAATCCACCATGGCATAAAACAAAAAAACCAGCAAGACCTTTAGAAAAACCACAATTTGTACAAAGCAAATACTTAAAAATGGTCTGTCAAATTTCTCAGAGGCTGATGCCGGGAATGAATACGTCCATCTGGAAACAGACAACTCATCAACAAATGTGTCACATATTTCCATGGCGATGCAGCCATCAGAAACGGCACTCACCAACGGGCCTCTGTGCAGACAAACGGAGCATTTCAGTTTATGACAGTGAAGCAATCATTACAGAAATCCAGTTTTCCTTTTGTTTAAAGCACAAGGGAAATAATTTGGGACTTGGGGTTCCCTTTTATTAGAGTCCACACTGAAGGCACAGCCACTGTTACAAGCCAGAGAGTCCTGGCAGTAGAACAACGTGCCAACTTGATTCAGAGCAGGAAGAAGCAGGACCATCTTCCTCCGACTCCCTCACACCTGTTCACAATTTTTCTTTCCTTCCAGTTGATCTTGTCAGGTGGCATATTGAAATGCACGTCAGGAACTGACTCCCCATTCCGAACCTGCTCCCTGTTCTCTCCGTATAAGCAGCTGCAGGCTGTGCTAGTCAAAATAGGCTTGGGTAAAAGCAATGCTTTGGTGATATTTTTAACATTTTATTCCTTAGATTACATGAAAGAGGGGCCAAGAGTATTTTGGAGGCAGCTCCATCGCACTGAAGATACACCATTTACCATCATATGCCTTTGATATCTATTTGTCACTTTTGACCTACAGCAACACACACGCACACATTTACAGATTTTAGAGCCAGGGATCAGGGGTTCTCAAGGGATCAATCGGCTGGACCTGCTTTAGACATCTCCATTTTCTCGACTCTGTCGATTTTTCCATTATCAAGAACCCACTGGTCCTATTTCAGTTTTTCTAAGCTTTGCAGATAGAAGATCTGCTACAAAGTTACATTTATAATTAATAGAAGTGGCTTTAAAAGGAATCAATTAGATAAAGATGGGGAGCTGGAGCGAATTTATGCCAGGATTATAAAAAAGTTAGCAATTTTCTTGAATGTACATATTGGATGGGAAAGGAGGAAGAAAGGCAGAATAGCCCTATAAATGCTATTCTAGCCCTATAAATGTAAGAAGAGATCTTACAATTCATTTCCAGTAATAGTGAGGAATTTACATCTACTTTCACACTGGTTTACTCAGTCTTCTGATCAAGTCCACATGTATGATAATCATAAGTCCCATCTTTTCTGGGACTGTTCTAATTTCGAATTACCTGCTGCTAATGTCCTCATGTCTCAATGGTCCAACAGCTTAGGCATCTTAACTGGATGCTCTGGATTGCTGATTCCATCCAGACTTAGCATGAAAATTCTCTGGTAGACTAATTATTATATGTTCAGGAAAATATGAGAGCTTGGGAAAGGAGGAGCAATAAGTATATGCACAAATAAGCAGAAAAACCATCTAAAAGAAACAAATCATTCTACCTTATATCATAAACTCATCACCCCTGGATTTCTCTCACTGGACATTCTATATATCCCAAGTTAACTAAAGTTTTATTCCCAAAAGCCTTCAAATTCTTGTCTGGGATCTTTATTTCCTTAATGGATGGGATTTTCCAAGAGACAGTTTTCATAGTGTCTCAGAGCTTAGACTCTATGGCTAGATAGCTTGGCCGTATGACCTTGGGTAAGTTACTTATCTTTTTGTGTCTCGGTTCCTTCATCTGTAAAAATGGGGATATTTACAGTACTTAACGTCACAGATTTCTGATTGGGATTAAAGGAATTAATATATGAAAACACTTGGACTAGTGTCTAAATCCATACTAAATGCTCAAAAGATATTACCTGCTGCTTTAGAAAACTCTGTTGGCTTTCTAGAGAACACTATTTCCAAAGTCATGGTAATATAGACACTGAGAATTAATTTAACCAAAGACTGTGACTTAACTATATTGGAGACTGGGAAGAGAGGAAGTGAGAACAACATGTTATAGTTCATGATAAGTATCTTAGTATTTTTAACTTACTTTTTAAATTTTAACATAGTATGCTATAACTAATATATTTGCTTATATTACATTACTTTGATTAAAGTAGAAAATAATTTTAAAAGTATAATAAATAACTTTTATGATTGGGAAAAGAAAAATGATGATCATTTAAATGAAAAGTATGGGTACAACAAAATAATGACTCGCTACCTCTATTTCCTCACTCAATTATTGGCACTGACACGGCTCTTGGTCTCAGCCTACTTTGAGAACACAATAAGACTGAACTGCTGGGGTTCCCATTTAAAACAGGCAGAATGCTTGCTTTGGAGTGAGAAGGATAGAGGCTGCTCTACAAACAGCAACTGTGGAAGAATAACCCTGGAGCTCTGGAAGCTTAGAGGAGGCAGAACTCTCAGGCACCACAAACCAAAGTTGGATAGTCGGGTCAATTTCGCAGGGAAAATATGGCCTCTTAATTTGAACTACTCCACCTCATCTGCAGTTCATGCTTCCATTAGCTTTTTCATTCAACAAACATTTATTCAGCATCTGCTGTGGGCTAAGAGCTGACTTTTTCTCAGGGACTCACCATGGTGCCGTTCATTATGCTTGGTTTCTGCACGCCTGGGTTTTTACTTAAAAGTGTCTGGTACACAGAAGATGTTCAGTAAAAAGAGAAGAAAGAAACCCTAAAAAAAAACAAAACCTATCACAAAACGGAAGTTTCTCTAAAAGCGTGCTTTGCACACAGGAAACAATCAAGAAATATTTGTTAAATTGAACTTTTCCCCCTCTGTGAGAGCAAATCAAAGAAGTAGCCTCAGTTCACACATAGATACTTCCCCTAATCAGTCCTTCTGTCCTGCTTGTCTCAGAAATCCATTTTTCCCCCTGCTAGACCATCAAAGGAAAAGGAAAAAAAGATCTCAAAAAAAAAAAAAAAGAAAATACCAACCACCAATTTTTTTTTTTTACATTTTTACATAGAAGTGCAGTGGGTGGGAAATTGCTCTTTCAGGTGCACATTTGGTCCGTGGATGTCCCCGATGTGAAATTCTTGGCTGAACTGTATTCAGGCTTTGATCTAAAATGTATATTTTTCCCCTATCTGGAGTTTCTTTCCCATTTTCTTAGTCAATTCGAAGACTATTTCAGTCCAAGTCTCACCACCTTCATGAAACCTTTTTAAAATCTCTCTGGGCTATAAGTATCTTCTGCCTCCAAATTTCTAAAGTTCTCACTTTTTACTTCTAAAATTTGCCAAAAACTCCCTTAGAGTTATATTCTTCTTATGTGAGGAGATTTAGACTAACTGTAAACTGCTCTAAACTTAGAATGTAATTGAATTTTCCAAGAAAGTTCTTAGGTTTTTGGACATTGATCTGGAATATTTGGGGGTTACCTTCTAGTTGAAAGATTACTGAGCTATAAAAAGTAGGTCCACATGTTAGTTCAAGACTTGAATTAAATGATATTAAAAAGTTTTTATAATTAGTGAGGGTTCCTCTAACCACATAAGTGTCTTCTGGTTTACTCTAGTGAAGGCTTTGTACAAACTCCAAGTTTCTAAGTAGGCACAAAACTAATTAAGATAGTATTTATATGACTGTGAAAACCATAGAAAAGACATAACACAAATATAAAATAATATCTGTAGCTTGGTTCAAATTTTAGCAAAAGCCTCTTAAGCACACGGAAAGTTATGACTTTCTGAGCCCAGGTGTTTTATACCCTCCCAAAAATGTGGGGGAGGGCTTTCTTCTTTTTAATCATGAAGGCAAAATTTTTTCCTTTAACTGTTATAGCAAACTAATTTTTATGAAATTAGCAGCACCAGTAGATACGGTCCAGAGACTACTCTATCATCTTCAATGATCTTCAAGATAATCTTCAATACTGTCTCTTCCATAGCACAGCCTCTCCCCTCAATTAATCATCTCTTGCTCTCCCCATTCTCCAGCTTCCCTAGTACCCTATCCCTACTGTAGCATTTACTAAGGTGGTCTCATTTTTCAAACTTAAATCTTCTCAGACATTCTTGCATGATTAATCACAAGATGATTCGTGTTAAATTAGGACTCTCTAATCGGTGCACTACTAAGGAATGTGACATGAAGAGAAAAAACTGAGGCTGGATTTGTGCTATGAATGGGAGTGGGAAGAGGAGTCCATAGTTACCTTTTAGGGCAGAAAAATCACCACATAGGCAGACCAGTCTTACTCAGCCTTTATCCTTCTTGGAGCCACTTAGCTTCCTGGATCTTTTGGTTGCTGTTTTTGAGCAAATTGGGAAAAAATTTTAGCCAATGTTTCTATCTCTTTTTCTTTCTTTTTTATTAATTTTGGGAAGGTCTGTTCTCTCTTTCCCTTCTTTCTGGGACTTTAATTATTCATCTTTTAGACTGTTTGATCCTATCCTCAGGCTATTGAGACTTTTTCCCCTCATCTTCCCCCTCTCCCTCACCCCCACCCCTGGCCCCCATGCTTCAGTTTAGATGATTTCTACTGATCTGTTGTTCCAGTTACAAAAGCTGCACAAGAAACTACCTGTAGCAGTTTGGCATTGTTTATGATTTCCAAAAATAGATACTAAATTATGTTTGTAAACTGGTGTGCAACTCTGGGCATGATTAAATTATGATTAGGGCTTTGATTGGGCCACATCAGTAGGACATTGCCCCTTGGTGGGCGGGGGCTCACAGAGGAAATTACAGGGCAAAGAGAGTGGGAGTTTTGTATGTTGGAACCCTGGGAAGTAAACACACAGGATAAAAGCACAGAGGAATAGAGATGGCTCTTTAGACACAGCAGTGGCCCCGGGAATAGAGAGGAAACGTTCACCTAATAGTTGCAGCTGCAGAGACCAGAGCCCTGATCAGCTGAGCCCTGAGAGAAATGAGTCCCTGGAGAGAGACAAGACTTGTCCCAGCCTGCGGCTGATATTGGAAGAAGCTGGGATCACAGAGTCTTTAGAGAGGAACCCAGGAAGCCTGAACCCTTGCAGATGTCAACAGCCATCTTGCTCCAACATGTGGCAACAGACTTTGATGAAGGAAGTAACTTTTGCTTTATGGCCTGGTAACTATAAGCTTCTACCCCAAATAAATGCACTTTATAAAAGCCAACAGATTTCTGTGTTTTCCATCAGCACCCCTTTGGCTGATTAATACACCACCCAAAATTTAGTGACTTAAAATGATAACTTTATTTTTCTCACAATCCTGCAATTTGGTCAGGGCTCAGTGGGAAGAGGTCATCTGCGTAATACTTGGTGTCAGCTGGGGTGACCTGGAGGCAGGGGGCTGCCATCATCTGAAGGGTCACTCATTCACATGTCTGATGGCGGATGGCCTCCAAATCAAGAACCCCTCCCCCGCCAAAAAAAAGCCAGGTAGAAGTAGTATCCTTATTATGACCTAGCCTCAGAAGTCACATAGCATAACTTCTGCTCTGTTCTTCTGGTTGAAGCAGTCACAACCCATCCATGTTCATGAGAAGGGAAAACAGACTCCAACTCTACATGGAAATGGCAAGATTCTGGAAGAGTGTGTGAGACAAGAAATATTGTTGCTATTTTGGAAAATATAATCTGCCACAACCTTTACTTTGACTACAGGATTCCATTTCCCTCCCGTATGTACATTCTCATCCCATTATAGTATCAGGCTCAGACTCAGGGTCCAGGGATACATCATCTAAATCAGATCCAGTTGTGAATGAGATTTCTTGGGTATATTTCCTCAAGTATAGCTCTTGAGTACAGTTTCTATCAATATGAGTCTGTGAAAGAAAGAGACAGCTTAGCTGCTCCTTATATGCTCAACACATGATGATGGGACAGGAACAGGATAACTGCTATAGACATTCCCATTCCAAAAGGGAATGAAAAGGAGGCCGGGAGGAGTCGCTGTCCATAGAATTCTGCAATCCAGCTGAGCACATATTGCCAGTTTCTTGATTAGGGCTCACCTAATGCTTGGTAATGACTTTCCATGGCTCTGGGCACTGCCATCTGGGCTTTTGGGCCTGCCCTCTGGATCATCCTTCCTTTGCCATAATAAATGGTGGTTTCTGCAAGTGAGTAGTTTCTTCAGCCAGCTTCCTGCCTGTAGTAATTCAGAGAAGCAAAGGGCTCTGTTCTTTTTGTACTGTCTCTAACCCTTTTAATCCAAGCTGGTGGTAATTCAGAAAATACAATTCTCTTAAAAATCTTGAAGATGCCCTATGACTCTTATTGGAGTTGATGCCATTAGACAAAAGCTATATTCACAAATTTCATGAAAATAAGCCTCTCTTCTCAAGGGCTTCCCTTGAGGCTGCTATGAAATAATGTCATTTAGATTCTTGGAAGGCTTCTTATTAATGGAAAAGATCTGGAAGGTAAGCTCTTAAAATTCTTGGAGGGACTTTTCCTGTTTGGGGCTGTTTCAGTCAGGGTTCTCCAGAGAAACAGAACCATAGGGTGTGTGCGCACATGTGTGTATGAGAGTTAGATTTTAAGGAATTGGTTCATGCGGTTATAGGGGCTGGCAAATCTTAAATCTGTAGGGCCGCCTGGCAAGCTGAAATGCAGACAGGAGCTGATGTTGCAGTCCTGAGGCAGAACTTTTTCTTCTCCAGGAAATCTCAATTTTTTTGTTTTTGTTTGTTTTGTTTTGTTTTTTTGCTTTTAAGGCCTTCAACTAATTGGATGAGGTCTATCCACAAGTTACTGAATGTAATCTCCTTTACTTAGAGTCAACTGATTGTAGATGTTAATCACATCTACAAAATACCCTCACAGAAGCAGGCTACTGTTTGACCAAACAACTGGACACTCTAGCCCAGCCAAGTTTACACATAAAATTATTTATCACAGAGGCACTTTTCTGACTGTTACCTTTCTGATTTCTTAACAAAGGATTTTACAGCCACACCCTTGGCTTCTTCTTTAGATCATGTTTCCCTGATATGACCACCTCAGATTTATTCTCTGAAAAAGAGCATTTTCTTAATTTTAGCATTATTTGTCCTCTGGAAAAGCTGAAAATGAGAAACAGTTTTTTTTCAAACTCACTAACTCTAGGTTCCCTTATGTTTAAAAGTATATTCTTTAGCTTATCTCTCTCTCTCTCTCTTTTATTTTAAAGAATGTAAAATATAGGATTTACTTAAAAGTAAGATATAATGAGAGCAAAGAACCTGGAAAATAAGAAACTAAGAAAATAAGAAGACTGTATAATCTTCATTTTCCATTCTAAAAAATGTCATAGAAATACACCATAAAGCATGACCAACTATGCTGATATCATTTAATAGCTTATCTCTTTCTCTTGCATTTTACTATAGATGATAAGATACCAGGAAGCACCTTCAACATTCTGCTTGGAAATCTTCTTAGCTAAATCATCCAGTTCATTTGGTACATTTTCTATTTTCCATGCTCTTGTCAGTGACAGTATTGCTAAACTTTATAATGTGTCCTTTTTCCTCCGGCTTCCAATAGTGTATTCCTTTAAACTCTCTCCTTCAGGGACACTGAGCTTCTACTAACTAACTCTTTGAGGTCCTTTAAGCTTTCACTAATTCTATTCTCAAGGTTCTTCCAGCTTCTGCCTTCCATCTAGTTCCAAAGCCATTTAGCACCCTACTTCTGGTATCAAATCTGTTCCAGTTACTAGATTACAAATCAAATCACTCCAGAAATTAGTGGCTTAAAACACAATATTTATTTTGCTCACTCATCTGCAATTTGGTTGGGCAGAGATCTGCTTAACTTGGCCCCACTAAGCATCTGGTGGGGCAGCTCCCAGGCTAGGCTCACTAGAATCATCCAAGGGCTCACCCATTCACATGTGTGACAGGAGATGCTGACTGTTGACTGAGACCATAAATGGGCTAGCAATTTTTAAAAAAATAAAATTTGATATTTTGGATGATAATTTATGGAGAATCTGGATTCTGTTACCTTCCTCTGGAGAGTGTTATTTTATGCTAGCAGGTAAATTCTAGCAGACAGAAAAGCCATATAAATCTAGATCATGCCCAGTGTTATTCATTTCTTTCTAGAGTCATGTTCTAGTTTCTCCCTGCTTTTATTGTTTTCCAGTACCTTCAAACAGTTTTTTTTTTTTTAAATAAGAAAGCAAGTAACATATACTTTTTATTTACTATTAAGAGATTTATACAATATGAGGTGTGGTTGATTCTGTCTCTGAGAGTTGAGTGTTATAAAATAATTTAGACACAATGAATTTCCAGCATTTTACACATTTTTTTTCCTTCAGAGCCAATTACACAATTCAAAAGTTTAGTCCAACAGGCACCTAATTGAAGCCAAAGCCTCAAACAATTTTAGATCAAAGCCTCAAACAATTTTAAAACTTTAAATATCCTGTTCAGAGTTTATAATTGCTATTGGCAGGAGGGTTAGTCCAACATTAAGCTACTCTACCATTACCAGATCTGCTTCACTCAAAAGCCGCTCCTGTATTTGGTCTTGTCGTCACTTTCTCTGGCTCTATCCTTCCACATTTTCTAAGTGCTCTAATATGCATCAAGAGAAACGGAGGTCAAACAGGATGGGCTGAAGTTCTTAGAAAATCAAGATCATTCATTTAACAATAATTTATATTGTCCTTACTATAGGTAAGGCATTGTATTAGGCTATGTAAATTTAGCTAAGTAAATTTCTCAAGATAACACTGCTAATATGCGGCAGAATTGGGATAGAATCCAGTTCACCAGGAGCCAGAGGCCCACTCTATGTCTAAAAAAACAACAGGGAAGGAGGAGAGGGAGAGTCGATGGCTGCTCACCAAGTGAATCCTGAATTTTATAACTTTCATCTGTGCTTTTGCTCATGCTAATCCCTATATGGGGAACACCCTTCTCTATAGAAATCTTGCCCATATTCCCATATTTTGGGATCCTCTTAAGTCCCAGTCTCTTAATGAAGTTTTCTGATCTTGATATTGGGTGAAACTTCTCCCTCCTTTGAATTGCCAGGACATTCTGTTTATCCCTTTCATATAGCATAGCTCTTAAGTAGTAATAGCAGCATTTATTGTGCACTTAATACGATAATAAGTATTAATTCATTTAATACTCACAACAATCCTATAAGTAGATATTTCTATTATCCCCATCTTACACATGAGAAAAATTTGTCACAAAGAGACTAAGCAATGTGCCCAAACTCACACAGATAGGGATCCTGACTCCTGAGCATAAGTTCTTAATCACTGTCCTAAACTGGCATTCTACTGTCATTTTAATTATAGATTATGGTCATGGTCGTGGTGGTGATGATGATGGCAATGACGATAATGGTAATATCAACATTTATTGAGCACATACAAGACACCAGGCACATGTTTCAATGCATTTAATTCTGAAAACAATTCTAAGAGGGGAGTAGCATTATTATCTCCACTTTACAAGTGAGGAATCTGAAGAACAAAGAAGTTAGTTAAGCTGCCCAAGGTCACACAGCTGGGACAAACACCCAGGCTGCTGCCCTTCAGGGCCCACATTCTTAACTACTATATCATGTGCTATGCTTCTGAAATTGTCTCTCTTCTCCTATAGTCCTAATCTTCCAAATACTGTTTGTGTGTTTCTCATTTGTGCAGCATTAAGTCAGTGCCTAATAAATATTTTTGGATTGAACAGAACCTTGTTGCAGAGGCATTAAAGGGCAGGAAATAGTGAAGGCTCTGCTTACTTCAGCATACCTAACCCTGGATCACTTCTGAACTATTCCCATCTGGCAAGTGTTTGCTCAGTACAATTGCAGTACCTACTATGTGCTGGGCTCTGTGATAAGGAAGCAGGGAGTGTGGAGGGGAAGGGATGGAGGAGGTCAAGAGGCAGTGCCCAAGGTAAACCAGCTGTCTTGAGGGGCCAGTTCACACTCTGAGAACCCTCTGCTACTTGGAGTACAGATTTTAGCACACACAGACTCAGGGCTGGCTGACTCTAAATTTGGAACAGCCTTATGCAGAGAGATCTGGTTGAAGGACTTTCTATACCATTATCAATTCCCTGAGTCAGGCAGTCCCTTAATGATAATTACTGTATCCTCACTTGTAGAAAGTTATTTAGCCAGTTCCAAAGTAATGGTTATTATTAAGCAATTTCTAGGGATAATTATAAACTGCCCATTCTAGAGGTTTTGAACATTTTAAAAACAAATCTTTGGTGCATTTAATATAAAATATGCTCAGTTCTTTCCAGAGTTTATCTCAAATTAACCAAATAAAATAAAACTACTTTCAAAAAAGATTGTTCAATATATTTAGTTCTAATGACCTAAAAGTACAACTTGTTCAAAAAAAACAAGCAGGGACTTTTTTTTTAAACTTTAAATTTGTGGATATTAGACATGAGAAGTATCTAGCCACAAGATTTCTGCTATGGGAGGTATGAAGATTGTATATCTTTGTACATGACTCCCTCTATGATACCTCATAATCCAAAAAGTGCTAATGTCACTAGGACAGCAATTCTCATATGCCTTTTTTACACTTATTCACTAGCAAAACCTCGTGCTTGTTTTTTAAAACCAGAAGTAAAAAGCCTTGTGGTGGTGCTGATTCAATTTATTTTTCCATTTGCTAATGTAAGACCCATTTCAGTGGACCCTCACTAAAAAGGATATTATCTTTTAAAAAAAATATTCAATGAACGGACAGATGAAAATGGTATTTGATTGTTAGTTAAGTTTGATGTTTTAAATTTTACTAGTAATACTGAATACTATGCCCATGTGTTTATTATTCCTTTGTACTGCTTTCTTTGTGAAGTGTCTATTTATTGCCTTTACCTTTTTTTTTCTATTGGAGTTGTAGTGTTTTTCTTATCGATGGCTATGAACTCCTAATAAATTACCCATAACTTTATGCACACAGTTTGGACCCAAAAAACTCTGGGCAAAACTACTTTTGATTTTAGTTCAGACATAAGGAAGTAGAAGGAACTATCTGCTTTCTGCCCTTGAGTCAAGAAGTGTGCTATTCCCTGCTGTCCTTTCTGTGTTTCTTTCCTTCTGTCAATAATAGTTATTGAGCACCTACTATGTGCCAAAGGCTCCTAGTATGTACTCAGTCTTGGGTTATGTCTAAGGACAAGAAACAGTCCCTGTTTTGAAGGTGCTCACAACCAGTGGGGGAGAGTATAAAAAAATTAGTAGAGAACACTGTGTCAAGGGCCATGAGAAGTACATACACACAATGGTGACTATAGAAAGAGAAGGAAGGGATCCCCCCAACCAAGGTTAGGGAGAGTCTCAGAGGAGGTGACATCTCACTGAAGTCCTGAGGAATACTGGTATTTGTGGGAAGGAGAGGTGCAGGCCAAGGAACAGTGAGTTCAAAGGCCAAAGAGAACATGGCAAACAGGGAGAACACTACCAATAGCTCAACATGGCAGGCACTGAATTCCAGGAGATACAGAGAAATGTAAGGAGAAGAGGCCAAAAGGGCTAGTCCAGGAAGACCTCATATGCAAGTACTGCTAAAGAGACTCCAACCTGAAGGTGATCCGAACTCTCTGGATCCAGGCTCCAGGATTGCTTGGCGGTGAGGCCACTATTACAGCTAAGCCTTTGTCCTCTGGATTGTCCTCAGCCACTTCTGGAGAGACACCAGCCAGTTTAATCTAGACTTTCTGCCTCCGTCTGCAAGATGGTGCAGCAAAGGCAGAACTTACATCCTGAGATAGACTAGATGGTTGAGGAAGAGCATGAGGAAAAGACTGGGAAGGAGTCAAACAAGCCACAGCCATCTCAAGAGGGTGGATTTCTTATCCTGGAGTCAGCCAGTCAGGGATGGTGGGGGGTGAAGCTTCAGACACTACATCTGCCAGAACCTTGTGTCCTGCCTCCCCCAACAGGAATGCCTTCTGCTGGTGATGGGGAGGTGTGGCAGCACTCAGAAGAGGGAGTAGTTGAGACGGGAATTTATAATCTATCCTAGGGGCAAAAAAAAATTCCATTGAATCCTGATGCCAGCTTCTTCTTGTTTCACTGGCACTGAGCTGGGACATTAGTGAATCACAGTGGACAGAGCACTGTCTTCAGAAGGCCTTACTGGCCTGGACCTGGCTTTGTGACTTCCCAGCTGTGTACAGAGGAGGGAAGGCGCTGAGCTTTCTGAGAGAACTGAGTGAGTTGACATGCATAAGCATGGGTGCTATTTGTCTCTTAGCCTTCTTAGGGTCCTGCCCATGTTTTTGAGATGACAAGATGAGAGGTGCCTACAGCTGCAAGGAGGAGAGGGTGACCTTATGGTTCAGAAGCTACGTAGAAAGGCTCTAAAATGACAGTTTCTTTCACTACATCACCTTTAATAATTAAGATGGAACCTGAAGGCACTATTCCTGAATCATTTAATCATTTCAGAGACGAGACAACACATTTTCTTCAGTCATTTGGGGTTCATTACTCAGTGACCAGGGGACTATTATCCAGTCATTAAAGGGGCTAGAACATTCATCTTCTGACAAGCTCTGACAAAAGACGTACAACCAGATGCAAATCCAGCTGGGATTGCTCTGGAAGTGCATATCACAAACCAAGGCTTTTCACATGGAAAGGGGGTCCAATTTCCATACTATACAGTAATAATTCCCACTCACTCATGAAATGGAAGGAAGGGGCTGAGGAGGATCCAAGGCATCTCCCAGAGAGGGAAGGGCACGTGTGGTTGTTTTCTACCGGACTGATCTAATTTCTCAAGGGCCTTACTCTGACTCCCATAATAGTGCTGGCTCTCCGTCCGTCACAGAGCTGCTGGGACGCTTGAAAAGTTTGAGGACAGCTAAATCTGCTCTGCTATTCTTAGTAGGATTCCTGTTAGACTTGATAACCACTCAAGATAAAAGCGTGTCCAGCCGTCTTATCCTCTCCTCTGCTTTGACTTAATCCTCATGTCAGCCCTATGAGAATCCCCTTTCTACAGCTGAGGAAACCAAAGTACAGAGAGATTAGTCCCTGGCCGACTGGTCAAGTGTCAGTGTAGGTTCAAACCCGGGCTGGTCTGGGTCCAGGGCCAGGTCTTAACCATCAAGTCCGTTTTTCTAATGTTTTTTGTTTTTAAACTGCAAAGCACAATTTTGGGCCAGGAAATAAATTCTTTAGGAGATGATCTAGGCATGAAATAGGAATGGATTTAGAAAGGATTTTGACAGATTTGTAAATCACAGAGCTACAGATAAAAGTTATAAATACATCTAATCTCCATGAGTAACATCAGGAAAACTACTAGACCCTCCTTTTTCATGTCTGTGGAGCCTTCATCATTGGACGAATACATCCCCATGCTTCTCTAAGTGACGGGCGGCGGGGGGTTCACAGCACATCCAAAGTAAGTGTTGTGTAAGCTTTCATTGAAATGGCATTTGATCACCAGTGCATCAAACAGAAGAAAACTGAAAAATTTCTCCAACAAACAGTAAAGTAACTACAGTAACACTCTCACAAAAATCTTTTATTTTTGAAAGATAACTCTTACAGGCTTAAGCTATACAACTACAACTTTGATATATGATCTTAGTATTAAGACCAAAAATTAAAATCAAGGATCTCTTCCTTCATTGAGGTGAGGAGGAAGAGGGGGTAGAGGAGGAAGGAGAGCTAGCATTTATGGAGTTCTTTTAATGCCGCAGATCCAGTTCTGAAAGTTTAATCCTTACAACAATCCATTTAACACGCACAATGGCACTATGAGGCAGAACCATTAATGTCTCCATCGTACAGATAAGGAAACTGAGGCACAGAGACGTCACGCCTCTGGCCACACATCGAATGATGTGGGACTAGGGTCAGGCCTGTCCCAGGCAGTCCAACTCAGAGTACATGCTCTTATCCAAGTTTCCTACAAAATATGTAGTAAAGTGCATTTTTGATAAAATGAAAATTCTCTTTGTACACTGATTTCCATTTCAAACACTACAAGACTCTTACACTTCACAAAATGTATTCACTCCCTGAATGGAAGTCATCCTTAAAAATTAAACCTTTTCAGGTCCAGTATGAAAATATATTATCATAAAAGAAGATCTAAAATAAACACAAACAGTGTTACTCTTTTCAGGGTAAACTATAAGACAGTAACACCTAATATAAAAAGATATTAATACAGTGTCTTATACGCCCTCCTTTTTAAATGAAGCTGATAAAACTCTGCCATTATCATGAGGGCCAGAAACGTGAGTTGTTTTTCCAGGATTGGAGATAAATTTCTGCTGATTCATCTGTAGCCTCTTCTTTAGTGCTGTCCAGGATCAATGGGCATGAATTTACAGAGTGACTGGTCGGGACAAAGAAATTATATCACAGCCCCAGAAACTCTTCCTCATTTAGTATGGCTGCCACAGAGAGAGCCACCCCAAACACCGAACAGTCTGGCCAAAGGTCTGTGTGTGTGTGTATGTTAAGAAGAGGCATATCTTAATGTTAATCTGGCTTAATTCCTTTAAGTGCATTTCTGTTAAGGAAAAGATTCCCCGATAATTATTATGACCCAGAAAAATATTAGCATATGAACTTTCCCAGCACCCCCACCCCCCAAGCCACCTTGCAGAGAGTCCTCTGAGACCAGATGGGCTGGTGTGCTTCTGTGATGCAGGTCAGCAAAGGGGTGAGGCGGTTAGGGGGGAGACAGCAGTCTGGCCTGGCACCAAAGAGCAGAACTAAGGACAGGAGAACAGATATAGTCAGGAGCAGAAAGCCCCAGGGCCGGGCTGGAGGGAAAGTTTTGCATAAGATTAAAGAGGGAGAAGGAGAGATTTTTGTAGCAAAGACAGACAGAGAGACAGCTAGAAAATGGCACGAGAATGGCAGAGAGCTGGAGATCTTGGGGAGAGTGGAGCTCTTGGGTGCTGTGGTTTGTGAATGGATGCCTCACTGGAGTCCTTTGAGGTAATTCAGTGAAGGTTTAAATTGCTTTTCAATGATCTTTGGTGTTTCTTTTAACTCTCTCTGGATTGAAGCTGTCTTCCAGGGGAGGGCAAGAGGACCTCACTTTATCTGGGTTATACAACCATTAGAAATAGTTCAGTGACAGCGAAATCATGAACACGAATAGGAAACCAAATCAAGTCATTTTAAGTTACAGTAATTTCTTAGTATAAAGCATTGCCACTGAACTTTTAAAATGGGAAAATGCATCCTAAAATACAATTTATGATAAAATAGTACAGCTTCTCTACTTATGAAAAAGACTCATGACTTGACTTCCCTGCAGATCTCATGAGAGAAGCGCTCGTATTTGTGAAGAAAGCCGGCCCTTGCTCTTTCCCTCCTTTTGACAAGTAAGTACCTCTTCTCACAAGAGCTTCATTCACATAAAACAAAAGACCATTTCCAGTAGATATGAAGCGCCAAGTTATTTCCCCCTCAGAGACTAAAGTGTGTTCTGACGGCAATAAAGAGTAGCTCTTTAGGCATAATGTGCCTGGGTGAGTGGAGGGAACAGCACGTTGAGTGAGAGCTTAACGGTGAGAAGTGCAGTAAATAATACACCATCTTCTACAACCTGGTTGGTTTGAAAAAGACTATTTTAGTAACAAATTCAGCTAAATTTGTTTGTAAAAGCCAGCAGCTGCTTTGAATATTTACCTTTAGGCAAGAGGGGATGAAGATACATAAGAGCATCCGTGGCTCCCTTAAATCGAATCAACCATCAAGTCCCATGGAGGAACAATTAGGAGGCAGGCTCTGTACTGAGAGCCTGATGATACAAAGCTGATGAAGGCATGGTCCTTAGGAGCCTCACCCACCTCTTTTATGGATGGCTATTTAAATGTAGATTAGACATACTGGAAGTTCTTACAGTGAGGGTTCCATTTTGCTCTTTTAAAAGGGATGTGTATTAGCAAAAAAAAAATTGCTATAATTTCCAATACTTTGGTTGATGTAAATCAGACATATTCAGCCTATGGCAAAGTTATGAAAGACCCACAGAATTCTTAAACAGTCAGGCTGAAGGGGTATTTGGGAGGACAACTCATACCAGCAGTACAGATGAGCGCTCCTTAGACCATCTTCTACAGCACCTTCTTTCAAGGGAGGATCCATGATTCTGAGATGCTGCTTGTGCCCAAGGCCTGAGTTAAGTAAAATCCCAGAGTCCAAGGATTTTCAGGCATGACAGATGACCTGGGCATGGTCCAAAGTTTCTTTTACTTTGGTTTACATCTGACACAGCCAATATGTGGTACAAAGACCCTTCACAAATTAAAGGCTAGTGGGTGAATATGGCTCCCCACTGTTCCCGCTGGATCTGACAAAGGTGCACCCCAAGTCTTGCAAGCCCACACCCAGTGAGATATCTGCCAGATAAGAAGGGCAAGAACTGCAGGCACATTCCTTTTATACCTCCACCTGTCAGTTCCCAGAAAGAGCTGACATCATCATTGAGGCCACCATTTCCTATTGAGCAGGCCATGTCACCCACCCTAAGGTTTGGGTTTTAGGCCTGGAAATTCTTCCTGTGCTAGAACTGCAGCATCTCCTCCAACTGTGCCTCCACAGTCCAGGATTATTCCCCTGTGTCTACTTCAGGTTGATCTGTGGGCAGACCCAGACTTTGTTTACACCAAGCCCCACTCAAAGCATCCCTTTGTTACTGTTCCCTTTTCTATCCCTTCTACTTATGATTTCATCTTCCAGGTTCCATCTTCTGTCATCATCTCTCTTCCCCACAATCTGTTCCATTGTAATTCCCCAATCTTAAACTAAACTCCCCAACTCTCAACTTCCTACCAAATATAAAACCACCTAACAATGACGGTCACACATTTTATCATATCTTGTCATGTGCAATGTTTTCTTCTGTAAGATTCTACTGGGCACACAAGAATGTCTTTTGCAGAGCACCTGAACAATACTGATGCTATTAGATGTTGGGAGTGGGGGAAGGAGGATGATAAAATGTATTGGTGTCATTCTTTCTTTAAAAGGTAACCAAGCATGGGAAGCGGATGTAGTCCAAGTGGTTGAGCACCTGCTTCCCAAGTATGAGGTCCTGGGTTCAATCCCTGGTACCTCCTTAAAAAAAAAAAAAAGGTAGCCAAGCAAATTAGAAAAGAAATTCACAATGGCAAATTAGCTGGGAGCTTGGTTTGCCTCCACAGAAATCTATGTTTTATTTGTGCATCATAGAAATTATAAAGCAGACAGCTTCTCCCTTTCTCTGATCTTTAATTCTCTCATGTCATAGGACATCACTCCTGTCCTGGACAGATGGAAAAAGATAACTGAATTGGGATGGTGGATATATCCAAGGCAAAGAGGACAGGAATAGGCACCAAAGCTCAAGTTGGGGAGAGAAGAAACTGGAGCTCAGAGTGACATGAGGAAGTAAAAAGTATTGGAATAAGAATCTGTCATGTGTGTATATGAAGGCAAGGGTGGGGGGTGGTATGAGCCATGTGAGGGACAGAAGTGGCTATTAGAGGAAGGGAGGTAGGACCAGAAATGTGCCTCTTCAGGCACCCCTGGCCTTTATCAACTTCTAAAAATAAAAAAGTAAAAAAAATTAAAAGTCATGTCTAAAACTCCTTCATACACAGGCTGAACGAAATCTAACTGGTTTCTAGTAGATGAAATGCTTAACAGAAGCACAGTTGAAACCTCAGTCCCAGGAAGTTCTAGAGCCCTATAGCAATTCTCTTCGCTTGGGCCATGCCCTGCGCTGTGTACCAGTTGAGCTTAGGCAACTGAAGTGAGAATGTCATCACACTGCTCTTTATGTCCCTATGTCCCAGCTAACATCAAACAGGAATCGTCTCTAGAAGGAAAAAAATAAGGCAAAAAACATGTATGTAGAATTTGACCATGTTAAGCCTATTAAGCCTTTACTTTCATAATGCTAGAGCCTACTTTTCTTGCCATGCTGCCATGCCTCAGCAAATGGTCTTTGCTTCGGAACATAAAAAAACTTGCATCCTGAGAGCCAGTAAAGAAGAGGAGCTTCTATTGGTACAAAATCCCACCTACCGCTCCCACTCCCTGACTCAAACCCACGGGTAGGATGTGAGTTAATGAAACATATTTATTCAATCTCAGATACATCCCAAATCTGACCATGTGTCTCCATCTCCATGGATATCCGCCTAGTCCAGGTCACCATTATGTCTTGCTGGACTACTGAAGCAGCCTCCAACTGGTCATCTGCCTCCTAGTCTCTTTTCCACATAGCAGCCAGAAGTAATCCTTTAACTTAAAATCCAAATTCAGACTACATCACTCTCCAGCTTTCAAAACTCTTCTGGCCTCTTCCATTACCTTTAGAATAGAAACCACAGTCCTTGCCAGACCCCACACTACCTCTCTTAGTTTACCACCCACCACCCTCCTAGCACATGGGCCTCTGGCTTCTTCCTGGAACACACCAGTGGCTCTCTCTCAGGGCCTTGGCTCTTGCTCCTTAGCCCGAAATGCTCTTTCCCTTAATATTCTCTAGGCTTGCTTCCTGCGGGTCTCTGCTGAAAGGTCAAGTCTTCAGATGGCCTTCTTTGACTTTTGTGGCCAAAATAGCCACCTGTCACTCTCTATTCCATTCTTTATTTTTCTCATTGCACTTCTCCCTACATGCCAGTATAATATATTTCTCTTGTTTACTGCCTGTCTTGTAAACAAAATGAAGGCAAAATGATCTTATTACGTTTCCTAGTAACAGCCAGCTTATGGTAATCATTCAGTAAATATTTCTTGAATGAATAACTGTGATTTTTCAGAGTCCCATCAGAGGTAAAAGCATTTTGTTTTTCATTTTGGCATTTGGCAATTTTACAGTTGTATCAGGGGAAATAAGGAAAAGAGCATGAGAGGAAAGGCATGTCGAAACTCAAGATCTAAACACTTACAAATAAAAAGATGTTTGAGTGAAAGAAGAGAATGAAAAGTAAATGACCAAAAAAAAAAAAGCGTTAAATGGCTGACAAAATGAATGCAAAAATACTCGGTGCAACATATTAAAAATAAAAACCTATTTCATACATAATTTGACAATTTCTTCTTCGGTTATGCATCAAAATCAACAGTGACATTTATACAGTGAGGCATGGATGCCTGTAGCTAGAAGGGAATTTAAATTCAATTTAGCTTGTCTTGAAGGTGGTTTTCAAAATGGAAAAGAAACATAGTCTAAATAGAGATTTGTACCAGTTTGGCTTTGTTTTGCAATTCAGAACTATTCATTAGTTACAGAAATTTGCTATTTTAATACCATACTTTTCCACTTCCCCCTTAATCTCTTACCCTCAATCCTTAAGGATCATGTATATAAGCTTTTGAAAATATATTTTAAATGAAAATGTAAATATCCATTTACCTTATAACTTAAACATGGACTGTTACTACTACGAAAGTGGACTAAAACTTTCCTCGAGGCTGCCCTCCCTTTCCAAAACCCCCTTCCCCCACTACTGCCCTTCTATGGAAAGAAACTTTAATTCCGTAACCTTTAAATTTTTTCCTTTTAAAAATCTTCAATGACAATTTTTATTCATAGTTTAAAAATGCATTGTTGACTATATGCTAGCATAATATGAAATCATATATGTGTGTCTATGTATGTATGTATGTTATAACTGTGACACTCTCTTTGTTATCCTTTAGAATTGGACTTTCCTTAAGCTTGACTTTCTCATACCCTTTTGCCTTCTGTAGTCTGGCTGGACCAATATAGTATAGCAACATAAGTTAATAAATAAAATAACACTATGAAAGTGACCATATTACAGTGCAGCAGTCTCGGGAATAAGGTCTTCCCTTTTGGTCTAGATTTTGTTTAAAGTGGTCTTCTGTTATAAATTTCATCACCCCTTTTATATAACAGAACCAATCTATCCTACCATTACTTCTGAACAAACTTTAAAGCAGAAACCCAGTAACCTGCATCTCTGACTAGCAGCTGCACAGCATCAATTTAAGTGTTGTTGGATGAAAGAAAAAAACCAGCCAGCTGAGTGGGAAGCAGGGTCAGGACCCTATACCCGTCAGGCTTTCCCACCTTCTAGCTCATGGCAATGTTCTGAAGCTACCAAAGACATTGGTGATTCTTCTTTCTATGTTTTTAGATGAAAAAAAAAAAAAAAATTACAAAGCAAAAAGCATCTTGGGCGACTTTGGAGCACAAAGCTGCTAGTTGCTGAACACCAGCACCCTTCTTCTACACACCCACACCATCAAAACAATTTCGTATATAACCTTGTCAATGGCTCCATGACTTGAGAGGAACAGCCCACAGAGGTGAGTGAACTGTACACAGGGGAAGAAGTAAAATAGAGCCTTTGAATATGAGTACTCAACACTCCCATAGCAATCACCCAGCTCAGCCCACTCTCTCCCCAGATGCGGAAATTGAAGCTCACAGAGGTCATCCTGTTACTCTTTGGCAGATCCAAATGGAACCCAGATCTCCAGCCAGCAAGTTATGGCTTCTCTGTAAACTGGGTTTACTAGGCTACAGTCATTTATTTTGCTTTGTTTTAATAAAATCTTACACAGTGTGTAGCCCACCATGATCTGTAAGACAAGTTTCTTCTTCAAATTTCCTTAGACAATGGAAGAATTACTTACAGTAGAAAATGTGAGAAAAACTGAGAAACTGAGACTCGAGTCACATCCAGTGTGGGGCCAGGGCCGAAGGAGCCTCACACAGAGCAGGGGCTCAGGAACAGTGGTTGATAAATCAATAACCCAGCAGAGAAAGGAAGAGGCAGGTGATCAGAGGTTTTGGTTCTGGGTTCTGCCATTAGATTGAAAGTTCATGGAACAGAGAGACAGTATCTTGTACTTTTTAAATCTCTTACTGTGCCTAACGTACGCCTTCCTTGCCTCCTTCCAAAGCACCCCATCAGTTCTCTGGTTCACTAAGTTTTCAAGTCAGTCACATCTGGGATTCCAACCAGACTCTGCAACAATATTATTTGTATAAACTTAGGCAAGTTACTTAACTTCTCATAGCCTTCCTCCCTCATCTATAAAGTGGCCCTAACAGCACCTGATAAATAACAGCTATTACTATTATTAATATCAGTTCATTAAATTATTGGCCCACTTATGTTGAGCACTATGTTAAGTAATGATGATGTATGATTAAATTACATACACTATCTTCAAGGAGCTCATGCTCAATAATCATAAAATAATGATGATTTACTGAAGAATGAGTAGATTTTCTTTTTGGAAGAAATGCCTATTTTCTCATCACATTTTACCCTTCTCTCCACCCCTAAAGCATTGATTTTCCCATTGCCAAAAGCACTGGTGGACTTCTTGTGACAAGGGACACTCAATGTAACACTTTACTACCAGTTTTCAAGTCTCTGTTTCTTGCTAATTATTCCCTGTGTATGAATGTTTTCTCTTCTAAAGAGAGTACACTCGTTGAGTGCAGGACACCTTACTTTGTTTCTTTTGCAACCCCATAAGCACACAGTGCTTCAGTTCCCTCATCTATCAAGTGGGGATAATAATAGTAATTACACGTGAAGGTGCCTTATAAACTGCCAAGCAAGAGTCAAATAGTTAAGTTTTTGGCACCAAGTGACAGTTCAGGGGCAAAAGAAACAGCCATATTTCAGGTTCCAGGTGCAGAAGGCAGTGGCTGTGCTGGCTTCTGCAGAAGGAAGCCAGGGCCTGCGCGCCAGGTGGGTGCTGCCAGATGGAGGCTGCCAGGCAGCGGTTTGTAACAAAGCAGGTCCTTTCTGAAACACCAGCCAGAATTTGAGGAAGAAGCCATTGTTCTGAATTTCTGAATTTCGTGACGTCAGCTCAGGAGAAAATAACTGAGAAGTGCTGTGGGTAAAGAAAGCCTCCCACCTCCTCACTTTTGTTCAGACCTTCCCCCAGGTGTGTCTCTGCCGCAGCACAGAGCAAGCCTTGCCGGCCGCCCAAACCTCTGTGACTTTCAATGGATGGTGCCAAAGGGACAGGGAGGCACCCGGCAACTTCTCCACCACCTTGTCCAGGGCTAAGCTTATTCCCATTATGTGTCTGAGGAAGGGCTCCAAGCAGCTACAGATCATACCAAGCACCTGGAAGGGCACACGAGCAGCTGAAGGCGCTGCTCCAGATGTAAAAGTGAAGGGCCTCCCAGGGCCCACCAGGATGATCCCACCAAAAGGCTTGAGAATTCAGAGTCTCCTTCATGTTGCCATCAGGCTGCCTTGAAGCAGTGAATGACAAATAGTCCTACTTTCCATTTTTCTCTATAACAACCATGAAAATAACAGGCTCATGACATCAGTTGGCAAGGGAAGTAAAAGTAGCACTTAGATTTTTTTTTTTAATATAGAAAATTATAGAGCATTTCTTGACTTTCTGTTAACAAAAAACTTTTATATGAGCTTCTTCCTCAGCTAGACCAAAACTCTGCATCAAGTGGCAGCCAGCACGGTATATTTTGTGGAGTCGGAGGGGGCAAGAGTGAGGCAGTTGGGCCAATCTACTCATTTACAACTAATGCTTGAGTACTAATTATGCACCAGACATTGTCTAAGCCCATTCCATTGTTAGCTCATTTAATCCTCCATACAACTTCAAGAGGCGGAAACTATTATCATCTCCATATTACAGATGAGGAAACTCAGACACTGATGGGGTTACTTGTCAAACACAACACAAGTAGTAAGTGGTGAAACTGGAACCAAACCCTGGCTTTTGTAACCTAGAACTTGCAACCACGGCATTACACTGTTCAAGGAGGCATTTATCTGTCCTGTCAAAGCAGGCACATATCAGAACCTGCTGAAAGAAGGAAAGGAAACTAAAATTTTGCACACCTTCTCCGACTCAGACACTGGGCTAAGCGCTTACACTTTGGGGGTGTGAAGTTAAAAGTCCTTGCTAAGTTGGCCCAACTTCTATAATTTCATGAGCCCAATGTGCACCTCTAGTCATTAAGACCTTTCAGAAGCACAGCTCAAGACATTATCTAGTCTTCAAAGACTAAACCCAGAGCTGGCTCCTCACTCATCTTGACTGAAATTTCTTCAGCTTTTATAACTGCGATCTGGCCCTATCACACAGGGATCTGACGCTTCTCGTGCTCTTAGATTCTTTCCCATACCCTACAGCTCGCTGGAAACAAAAAAGGGGAAAAAAGCTTTCCTCTCTGACCTTTGGATATAACAACTTCAGAAGCCAATAGAAGTTTCCCTAGGCTAGCAAAAATCGGTTAACATTAGAGGCCGCTAAATACCACCACTAAATAGCAGAGATGAGCAAGTTAGCTTCACTCCCCCGGCCCCCACGCCGTCCCCGCTGCCTCCCAATCTCTGCCTCTCCCCTTGAACTCTGTGTACCCCTCTGATCCCCACAAACACAGCTTGACTGAGTGCACAGGATCAGAGCTCCCTTAATGCACCTTCCACCTTGAAGAGAGTCAAAGTAGAAAACAAAGGCTGCTCCCTCAGCCCACACCCTTTCTCTTAGACTGAATAATATGCAAACTCCAAAAGTCAAACTTGAAAGGGAAGGGAATTCTAAACACCAACACTAACTTCCAGCACTGTCCAACAGAAATACAATGAGAGCTATGTATGCAATATTTCTAGCAGTGATATGAATTAAATCAAAGTGAAATTAATTTTAACAATATATTTTACCTAATCCAAAATATATGTCAACATGTAATCAATAAAAAATTATTAACAAGGTGTTTTACATTCTTTATTCATACTAAGTCTTCAAAATCCCACCTGTATTCTATACTTGCAGCACATCTCAACTAGGACTAGCCAGGTTTCATGTGCTCAAATAGCTACATGGCTAATGGCTACTTAGTGAAGGACACCACAGATTTAAACATTATTTTCTGTTACTGACTCACAAACACAGGTATCTTTTTTTTAAGATTATTTATTTATTTATTTATTTTCAGCCATTTTAATGCCCCCCTCCTCCACCCATTTTTGCTGTTTTGTGTCCATTCACTGGGCAATTCTCTGTGTCTGTTTCCTGCCCTGTCTTCTCATCCTTCTCCACCTGTCTTCACCAGGATTTGATCCTGGAAGTTCTGCCACCTGCGCCACCTCAGTTCCTGGTTTTTCGGTGCGTCTCGTCTTGGCTCTCCCTTGTGTCAGTCTCCTGTTACGTCATCATCTTGCTGTGTGGCTCAGTGAGGCCTGGCATGCCCACGTGGGGCCTGGGGGCTCGCCCGTTCGCGGGGCCTGGCGGCATGCCCATGCATGGGGCCTGGTGGCCCACGCGCCTTCTATATTTTTCTTTTTTTTACCAGGAGGTCCTGGAGATCAAACCCAGGTTCCTTCATATGAGAGACAAAAGCCCAACCATTTGAGCCACATCGGCCCCCACACAGGTATCTTTAATTAATCTTCACTGTATGCAACCAAAAATTACTAGAGAAAGAAACAATGAATTATTATTTTTCCTCCAACTGCTTTGAATTTCTGAATGAATCTGATGTATTTTCTCATTTGATCTTCACCATAACCCTGGGAAGTAGGTCCCTATAACATTTCAAAGGGATAACAGATTGGCATAGCACCAGACACACACACACACACACACACACCCGTTATATGCTATCAATTTATGTAGCCAAGGATATAGAATTTAACTGAAGCCACATGACAATTTAGAGCACAAGCAAAAGAAAGCAGCCAAATTCTTTACTACTACTCTTTTATACTCAGTCTTACATCACCATTCCAGAATTTACCTTAATATTCTAAGAACCTCCAATTAGGGGAATGTTTATAAACACTAGACTCTCTTTTTTTTAAAGATTTATTTTATCTACTTATTTCTTCCCACCCCCTCATTGTTTGCACTTGCTGTGACTGCTCGTCTTCCTTGTTTTTCTAGGAGGCACTGGGAACCAAACCTGGGACTTCCGATGCGGGAGGGAGGTGCCTAATCGCTTGTGCCACTTCCACTCCCTGCTTTGTTGTGTCTGTCATTATGTTCTCCTCCCTGTGTCTCTTGCTGCAGCATCTTGTTGTGTCAGCTCGCCCCACCTGCCCATCGCATCAGCTTGCTGTCCTGCTTGTCTTCTTTAGGAGGCACCGGGAACCGAACCTGGGACCTCCCATGTGGTAGGCGGGAACTTAATCGCTTGAGCCACATCCGCTTCCCTCTCTTGATCTTTAACCAAACTCAGTGTCAACCAAGCCACCTACTCATCTTGGGGGAGATGGCATGGTCAGCTCCCAACCTAATCCCTGAATAACCTCTTTGCCTCTGAGGCCGGTTAATATAGAGAAAAGAGGAAAAGACAAATCACAGCTGGGATCCAGAAAAGAACATGGCCATGAGACCCCACCTGGAAACCCCTTGAGAGAAGGCTGCTACTAAAAGCAAGGCCAGAAAGACCCTGCCAAGACTCTGGCCATGAGGTCCCACTTGGAATTCTTTCCGAGGTTAAGAGGAGGCCCCCAGTAACTACAAACAGGCCTCCCTGTTGGTCCTGGATAACCCCAAACAAAAGGCCTCATCACTTGCCCCCTGAGAACTAATAGGTGGGGCAACCAATCAGTTCCCTGGCATTTCTGGAACCCTGTGTCATCTCAAGTCTCTGCCTTCAGGGAGTTTACCAGCTCATACGAGTGATGACACATATTAGCAAATAATGCGAGATTAGACATATAAACAAACAAATCAAATATATAAATGTATAAAAATATATTCTGGCATGGCAGGAAAGATAATTTCTGAAGGTATAGGGAAAGACTTCATGGAACAGTTAACATTTGTAAGATGAAGGCAGGAGAATGGAGAGCAGAAGTCATGGGATACAAGGAGGAGCTGGAGGCTAGAAGGTGCGTGATGAGCTCATGACGGTGAGCTGTCCAGTCTGGGTGAAGAACAGGGAACACGAAGGGACAGAGTATGAAGTGAGGCTGCAAAGGTGGGGATGAGCCATCTTCAGAGGTCCTGAATAATACTTAAGGATTTGAGATTTTGTTGGCTAAGAACTAGGAGAAACAAAGTTCCTGAGCAGGAAAGTTAACACTGACAAAGAAGCTGTAGTAAAATCAATCTGACAATGGTGCAAAGAATGGAGAGTAAAAAACAAGCAAACAAAAAAAGGTGGGAGGGGGCTCCTAGGAGATCAATTCAGAGGACACTGCCGCCCTCCAGGTGACTGACGATCATTAACAACCAAAACTGCAGCTGGTAGGAAAAACCATGTTATGAGAGAAGACTCTCAGGATCTGGGAACCAACTGGAATAGCCAAAGGGGATTAATTAGAAGCCTACATTACTGGAAGAATGGTGGTGACCTTCATGCAAATAGGAAAGTCAATATAACTAAAGAGTTTTTCCCTCTTGGGGATGGGCTACAGAAGAGATGATTTCAGGTTTTGACATATTAATTTCCCTAGTAATGTCTGACTTTGTTCTATGAACCTACTTTCATAGTTTAAGTAACAGTTGAAAGAAATCCCGTGTGTACTTGGCTTTCTTTAGAACTTACTTAACTAGTTCATGATAACTTGAACTTGTTGGTCACTTATATTTTGCAAGCTGTCTTGGCAATCTGCTTGGTTGTCCTCTGAATGACCTCAGCCGATCTGCTGACCACTATTCATATCTGCACTGGCCATGGAAGGAAGGAAATTTCCAATTTGGCGATGGAATATTCTGGCCTGGATTTTATTTTTGAAAGGGCCACAGTATATGAGGCAGGACTTTAGATCTACAACCATTTATGCTTTGCCATTTAAAGGGAAAGAAACTCTAAAGGTAAATTATCAGTGATAAAGTTCCTCATCAATCACTGCCTAAATTCTCCAAAATCTAAAGGAGTCAGAATGTCCATTTGTCACTTAATCCTCCATGGCAAAACATTCTCCAGAAATTCTGTCACACACATTTGGAGTAGCTTGTCTCCTAAATAACCAAAACATCACTGAGACCAAACTGCTTTGTACAAATGGAAATTACCATTTGTAAAAACACGTTGCTTATCGACGCTTCCCAGCATGTCTTTAGAAGCTATGAAATTAAATTAACACCTTTAGGAAAAGGATCGAACGTGTATGTATACACACACCCAGAGACACTTACTTCAGAGTCGTCCCCAAATATGCCACCCTTCACAGGCTTTGTCAACTCTTCAACAACACGTGGTCATAGCAGTTAGCTTAAAAACATTTTAAAAACATTTTAGTTTTAAAACAGTGAATGAGACCACTTTACTCAGCGAAAAATAGAGGAGTGATTTAGAAAGCAGAATGTAACTGTCCAGGTTAGATATAATCCGTACATAGATTTCTAATTGCTTCTCTCAGTGGGTGTCTCCAGTCTCCAAAGGAGGCCTACAACAATTCCTCGCCTCCCCAGGGACACATTTATCAAGAGATGAAGTGCCTTTCTGCTCCCTTTGAATCTGGGCTTGTCCCGTGAATTGATTTGATCAAAAGAATGCAGCAAAAAGTAACATTCTTGGATTTAGGAGCCTAGGTCTTAGGAGACCTGGCAGCTTCCACAAACCTCTTTTGGAAGTCGGCTACCACGTGAGGAGTTTGACCACCCAGACGGAAAAAGACCTCATAGGGAGAGGCCTGAAGCCATCTTGGACAGTTGAGCCCAGGTGAGCTTCCACCTGAATGCAGCTGCCTGATAGAGCACAAGTGAGACCAGAAGATGAACCTAGAACAACCCACAGAATCACCAGAAATAACAAATGGTGATTGCTTCAAGCCACTATGCTTTGGGGTCATCTGTTATACAGTAATAGATAACTGAAGCAATGGGTGACAAAATATATCATCTGTGACCATCTCTGGATTTTGTACACTTCTTTTTGTAAACTGATTTAGGATAGAAACACAGACAGAACCGTCTCTGTCAGAACCAAACTCTCTGGCATTCAATAACATCTAGGAGACTGGCACTGATATTAACATTGGATTTTGCCATTTCTATCTCCAGAACGCAGAAGGATAAAATATCTCCCTTGATTGGTGAAGTTCTCTCCTTTCTTGTATCCCTGCTTTACTAACACTATGCCACAAACTTGCAAACATTTATGTTAGAAAGATTAACAAGATGGTGACTGCTGGAGCCACTAAAGCTTCAATATGAATACTGGGAGGATGCGGTAAAGTTAGCCGAGGACTTAACTGCATTTTGTGACACCAAGTAAGTAGAGTCACATGGATGGCAATGACGGGGCAGGCTTGTGGTAGACTGGATGACTGGCTCCCATTCTTGACCCTTCCTGCAGCCTCATGGGATGCACTGTAGCCAGAGAGTATTTCTTCACCATTTGACTTTGGGCTTTTTCATATGCTTTCACCAACAAAAAATGAGTACAAGTGACAGCAAGCTAGTTCCAAGCCCAAGCTTAAGAGGCATCATGCATATCCGTTTGCACTCTTGCCCTTCTGTCAAAGGAGAGCACGCCCCCGCCAGCTCACTGGTCCCAGCAGGAAGAGAAGAGGTATATGGTGAAGAGCTACCCCAGCTGACTGTTGACTCATGATCAAGAATAAACGCTTATTGTTGAGTGCCACTGAGATTGAGGCTGTCTGATACACAGCAATAGCTGACTAACAAACACTAGGCTTGTTTATAAGCTTCTAAAATTTCCAAAATACACATGGTACATATGAACAATAGAGAATCTTCTTGGCCTTAAGTCATAACTAATTAGGAAACTGATGGTTAGGTGGTCCCACTGCCAAGAACACTTTAAGTACAATATATTGAATTATCATGGAGCCTTGCTCTTACATTCTGATATCTCTCTAAAGACTGTAATTTGGTTTTCTAAATTCTCCATAACTTGGCCCTAACTTTGTTTTCTAGCCAATTTTCTCCCACTGTATTTTTTATATTCCATTCAAACCAGATTTATTTATAATTTCTTGAATATGCCTCTCAATGTAAAATTTTATCTCTAGGCTTTCCTTATCCAGTTATTCCCTGAACCTCTATTCAACAGATCTAATTCTTCCAGTCCATTAAGGCCCAGTTCTGATTCTTATGAAATCTCCTCTGATTCTGCCTTTTAAGGTACTCTCTCATCCCCCTGACTCTGATCATGATGTGTGTCTTTCTCTCTTACGGAATTTGGCTTATACTGTTTCACAGCATTTTCTTGCCCTGTCATAAAGTCCTAGAAGGCAAGGTTTAAATATTAATTACCTCTGTATCCTTCATAGTATTTAGCAGAAGACTAATCAAACTTTCATGCTTTAAAAGAATGAGTGACAAAGGGTCTCAGTAAAGGACATCAAGAAACAAACGGAGACTTTGGCGTCTCAGAGACCCGGACTCTATCCCTTACTGGCCGGGCAGTAATAGGCCAGCTGGTCTCTCTGCACTTTTCTTCCTCATATGTAAAATTGGTATAATATTTCACAAGGATTGTAGTGGAGAATCCAATATGAAAATGAATGTTAAATGTCTCATGGTATTTGACATATGGTGGAGGCTCCATAAATCGGAGCTTTTGTTATAAAAATGCTAAAGACAGAGCATCACATAGGAGTCAGTTTATTCAAAACCCTGATATTAGATTATTTTCTCTCAAAAGTTAAGTGTTAGCATAAATTGCAATTAGCCATTTTCCCAGAAACTGTGGTTTCAATGATCTGGATTCTAGTTTTACTGAGACATTCACACATGAATCTTCTCCACAGTTCTAAATTCTATTGGAAATCACCACTAGAGGCAAATTTGTATCTCCTTCAAACCAAACCAAACAAAATCCTCCTCAAATATTCTAGTCCACTCTTAACAGAAGCCTTAGCTCTTTCTCAGTGTACCCAACTTAGTCGCTGACTGAAACAACTATTACAATGGATCAAAAGCTGGACATTCTCAATGTAGTAGAACTATTTTACAGTGACTGAACAGTGCAAATTTGTTCATTCTCATGTAAACATTATCTCAATGAGTTTCCATATATAATAAGAGATGAAGAAGTACTCTTATGAATAAAAATACCATGCCAATGTCAAGTAATAGGCATTATCGTTAACGTAATACAGCAAAAACTGTCTTATCTGTTTCGTATACACTAGGATTTTGTACTTAACACATATTCATGTTTCATCAGAGCAATAACTGATCTGCCAAGGAGCAAACTTAAGTTCAGGTAAACTCAAATGCTTGTAAGCAGCCAGGCAGGTAATGTAGATGAGTGAAATGGGCTCAATGGGCCTTTACTGGGAAGGGATAGCAGTTCACTGCAGGCCCACAGCCTGACAGAAGGCGCAAATGTTACTTTCACGCCTCACCCCTTCACCCTTTTACCCCCAACCGCCTTCCCCTGCCAAAGGCCTGTAGCAGCAAGGAATGAAGACCCAGTGTGGACAGATCTGACTTTTCAAGAGGAGCTAGATGTATAAGGTTTTATGTGAAACATTCTGGTTTTTAAAGGCTGTTTTGCTTTTTATTAAAAAATTCTGTGGGAGCCAAAGAAAATATATTTGCGGGCCAGATGTGGCCATGGCTTGGCAATTCGCATCCTTTGCGTTAGATATCTTAAAGTCACTCTGAATCTTCATAGAAAGGTTAAAAGACGATTATTAAATTCACTGTGTTTGTATTCTTAAATTTGAAGATTTATAACCCCCCGTAAAGAATAAGTCTCTATTATTCTAAAAAGACCTCACTCCCTCATTTATAAATCCTCACTCACTGCACCTAAGGGCCTCTGTGTTTTCAGTTTTACAGTTCTCTCCCACTAGGACTTCCCACTCCACTACCTGCCCCCTCTGGCTGCTACCCCACATACCCATTTAAAGCTCGATTTAAATGCTAACTCCTTCATAAAACCTTTCCTGATCCTGCCCAAAGCCTCCAACATACAAATCATGACATACATCATCCAATGTAGAAGATCTGCATTGATATCCATCTTCTCGTCACCCTTTTACCAGCACCCCCAAACAGTATAGCACAAGAATCACTACAACTTTGCACTCCTGTGACAGTGAAAGGCCCAGAATCAACAGGTCAAGAGTAAAGTTCCCTGGCACTCACCGCCAAACACATCTCCGTTCTGGTAGTTTTTCCCCTTCTGGGCTTCCTCTTCATTTTGAACAGTGGCAACATGCTTGGCGGAGGCACAGCCCATAGTCTCATTCGGTCAGCTTCAGCCGGGCTGAACAGCAAATCATCTCTACAGACACGAGGACATTTTTTCCTTCTTCAAAGACAAAGAAAATCCACCTTCCTGCTGAGCTGGTCAAGATGTGTGCACCTGCAAGAACAGAGAGCTAGGTCAGAAGGTACGGCCCCAGCAAAAACCTGTGCCTTAGTATCTCACTGTGCCAAGCGACCAGCCTAACTCTGCGGCACTGATGGTGTGATCGGGCACTGAAGGACGAAGCACAACATGACCCATTCTCATTTGATTCCCTTTTAGAAATTCAGATCAGAAAGCAGATCAGAAGGCATGCCCCTTGCAAAACACACACCTGAAGGATGAACTAGTAGAAGATGATACAAAAAATCCATATTTATTTATTCAAATAAATATTTAAGCCCCGTTACTTGCCACACATATGCTTAACCTGCACATAGGTTTGCCAATGTTTTGGAATCACAAAAAACTGCTGAATAAAGAGAGCACATTCGACAGGTCCACTCAATTCAGGAGGCCAGGGAGAAGTTCTCCGTCTTCCCCATTCTACCCTGCAGGCCAGCTCTTCTCAGCACCTCACATTTTGCCAGGGGGAAGGGATCTTCTTCCTCAGATTGCAGGATGGGCTAGTTTATACACCCATGGTGGTTTTGTAAATCAATATTTTATTTTACCTGAGGTGGCACTGGTTTGGAAGATAAAAAAAGGAGATGAGGGCATTTCCTTTGGTCCATTTTCTCTTCAGCTAGTGGAATGTTTTAAGGATTGAACAGAAGATGTTGGAATATGAAAAAATGAAAATAACGTAGCTGTCTGCCTCTTCTCAGAGCCTTCTTGCCTCTACTGACCTCTCTTAAAAGTTTAGAGTATCTATGGATAAACTGCCAAGGAGATAATCCTCAAGTTGACTGAAGCGAACTAACCTTACCTGCCCCACCCAAGACCGATGCCCAAATTCTCAGGGTTTGCTGGGCTCAACCTGCTCATTTTTGTTCATTTTATTCTTTCATCTTGCTTTTCCAGCTATTCAGCCAGTCTTGAAATGTCTCTCCTAGCCCTTCCTTCATCCTCATCCATCTCTTTGTAACAGGCCCTAACCTCATGCCTGTGAGGAACAAAGGAAGTTCAGGCCTCTCAATCTTCCTTAACACCCATATCCAACTGCTCCCCTTTTTATGAACTATTGACATTTTCTCAGTCTTGTGGATGGTGCTACCCCAAAATGAAGCTTCAAGATTTCTCTCTTCCATCAAGACTGCTGCCCCTAAGCTCTTCTTCAGAGCACTAACATCTATAGATGCAGAAATTCAATACTTCAAAATGTAAAACCTCAGCAAAGAGAATTTTTCATATTAGCCTAATAATAAAAAGTAATTCTAATTCACTTAGATACAAAGGTAATGATCTTAAATTAAGCCAAGCAAATAAAAATTTCAGTAAGTATTGACTCTATGGCTCTGATACTGTCAGGTATTTGTGTGGTTCTTCAGGCTGTTCTCTGCCACTGGTTATATTAAGTCATTAACAGGAAGTATATAGAGTAGATTGGAGTTTTACATACAGGGAAAACTGTTTTTCCTATAATATTTATAACTACTACAATATTAGGTACCCTCATGTTAACACATTTTCATCTTTTTAAAGCTTTATGGAAGCCAGGTCTGTGGATACACATGAATACACACATACACACATGCACACACACACAACTACTCAGACGATAATTTAGCAGTAATATTTTTAAAGCTACAGTATTTCTATTTGATGGTCTATTCGTATTGTCCTATAATCTTTACTTTAGAGGGTTATGTAATTTATTGTGACTTAATGGTTAAGTGCTTTAATCAGAGACCTATATGATTTGCACAACAAATGTCTTCAAGTTTACAGTCCTTGTAATTTGTGACTAAGGCAAAAGAAAGGGAAAGTCTCAGTTTGCTATGTAAAATTCTAGCTCCTTTACAAGCACTGTAATTGTGGAGGGAGATGTTTTTAGGGGGCAGAGGGCAACCATTCTAAATGCACATAGAGGGTGAACATAACATCAGGTGAAGTGGACTGGGTATAGACAGTCATAGATTATCAACATTTCCAAGCACCTGCAGATTATAAGTAAAATAAGATTCATTCAAAGATATCAATGGTCAGCCTATATGTAAAAGACATAGGCAAACGTTAGAAGTTACAAAAACCTGAAACCAAAGACCATGAGAATGCCATTTCAGTGCAGCAAACTGTTCAGTGGTTCCCAACTGGAATGACACTGCCTTTGACCAAACCAGACCGTACACTCTTGGAATTAAATGAAGTGACTGCCCAAACCACACATTTGTGTCACCAGCAATATAAAACATCTATGCAATAGTGACCTGCTATTACACTTACATGCAAATTCTCAGCACAAAATGTGTATTGGGAATTCAACTGCACGCACTCACTCACACACACACACATGCTTGCACAAATGTTTCCAAAAACAGTCATTTATTGATTTATGCACCAAAAACTTTTGAAGTGGCTGGAATGTATCAGGCACTGTGTTAAGTGCTAGTAACGGAAAAATGAGATTATATCTTAGAACCTGTTACTACAAGTGCTCGGGGGCCTGATGTGGAAGAGGGGCAAATATTTTAGAAAAGAAAAGATCCACACAATAAAATGCAGTCAGTCCACAACAGAGGTCTCACTGGGCTCTATTACAAGGCAAATTTTTAAAAGTTGGTTTAAATTATAACAGGGCAGAAGCAGGAATTAAAAGAGGAAGTGGTGTTTTTGTAGAATCTCAAAGGTTTGGTAGAAATTTGCCATGCACGTGGAAGGAACCACCTGATCTAAGAACTAGAATGTGGAAAAGCCTGGCACATTTGCGTGTGACTTTTTTCAGAGGGGTCAAGGCCGAGTGGGAAGGGGGCGGGAAGAGGACTGGTCTGTTGACGTTTCAGTTAAGGGCCTGGAGGAGACCTTGCTGGCTCTATCTAACGTAATAAAGATTATTATAAAACATCTTAAGACGCAGGAAGTCTTTCTGATCCAAGTTTGAGCACACTGTGAGAGAGTTTAAATTCCCTTCCTAAGAAGCAGCTTTCCCCTGTTCCTCATCTCCAGCACCTAAGAGCGCCTCCTCAGAATAGTATGGTAACATGTGTGGGCTCCCAGACAGGAGTTCCTGCCTTGTCATAAAGGAAATGTGGGAAAACAACCTCACGGGTACACAGGACAGAAGACCTAAATGAGAGGGAAGCCTCGCCTCGCCCCCCTTTCTGTTGCCACCTCTTCAGAATAAACAGAGAAGGTTAAAAATAGAAAGGCACAAAATCACTGAAGTACGTTGGGAATCAAGAGACAACTTACATTCATCCTCTTTGGGAGTGTTCACACTCTTCTCTTCCTCATTCCAATTTTTGTGTTTATAGCCTCATATGCTATCCAAGGTAAATGAAAGAATCTAAGACATGAGTTAGCCTTCATTACCTCTGAAGAATGTTTCGTGGTGTTCTCTCTGTGTTTTATGGTGGTGTTTGTATCAAAAAATGTTACTTGAATTTTAAAAGTTGAAATTACTGAAAATCAAATATATTGCAGCAGACTAACAAAAATAAACCATATAAGAGGGACCTTTCTTTTCAAGAGACTTTTATGTTGATTCCAGCTTGGGAATGAAGGGCATGTTAATGAGCAGATCAGTCCAGATTTACTCCCAATTTAAATGATAACTGAGGAAATTTCACATTAATTATATATTTTTTTAAAAGCATTACTGTTCAGTGAGTTCTCTCCACCATAAACAGGTGGCAATTTTGTTTTGAAACATACACAGCAGTGATTTAAATTTTTATTGAAATAAAATTGGCATAGCATACAATTCACCATTTTAAAGTATACATTTCAGTAGTTTTCAGTAAATTCACAAGGTTATGCAACCACTACCCCACCCCTATTTATTCCAGAACAATTTCATCATACAAAAAAGAAGTCTTGAACCCATTAAGCAGTCAAGCTCCATCACCTGACCCCCCTCTCAACCACTAATCTATCTTCTGTCTCTATGAATTTGCCTACTCTGGACATTTCATATAAATAGAATCATACATAGATGCCTCTTTGTGTCAAGGTTCATCCATGTGGTACTATGCATCAGAACTTTATTCCTTTTTTATGGCTGAATACTATCTCATTATATGGATATACCACATTTTTAAAAATTCAGTCATCAGCTGATAGACATTAGGGTTGTTTCTACTTTTGGGCAATTATGGATAATGCAGCTATGAACATTCCTGTGCAAGGTTTTGTGTAGACATATGCTTTCATTTCTCTTGAGTATATACCTAGGAGTAAAATGGCTGGGCCATATGGTGATTCTGTTTACTATTTTCCATACTGGCTGCACCATTTTACCTATTTTACATTCCCATCAGAAATGTACGAAGGTTCCAATTACTCCACATCCTCACCAACACTTGTTACTTTTTATGTTAGCCATCATAGTGGGTGTGGAGTGGTATCTCATTGTTTGATTTGCATTTCCCTGACTAATGATGTTGAGGATATTTTCACGTGATCACTGACCATTTATATATCTTCTTGGAGAAATATCTACTCAGGTTTTTGTTTTTTTTTTAAATTGGGTTGTTTGTCTTTTTATTGTTAAATTTTAAGAGTTCTTTATAGATCCTGGATACAAGATCCTTATCAAATATATGATTTTCAAATATTATTTCCCATTCTGTGGACTGTCTTTTCACACTCTTGATAGTGTCCTTTGATGCACAAAAGTTTTTATTTTGATGAAGTGCAACTTATCTATTCTTTCTTTTGTTGCTTGAACGTTTGGTGTCATATTTAAGAAAACATTGCCATGAAGATTTACACCTATGTTTCCTTCTATGAGTTTCATAGTTTTAGCACTTATATTTAGGTTTTTGATCCATTTTGAATTAATTTTTGCATATGGTGTGAAGTAGGGGTCCAATTTTATTCTTTTGCATTGGATATCCAATTGTCCAATCTTCATTTGTCGAAAAAGACTAGTCTTTCCTCACTGAATGGTCTTGGCACTCTTGTCAAAAAAATTAATTGACCAAAGATTTATGGGTTTATCCCTAGACTCTCAATTCTACTCCACTGAGCTATATGTCTATACTTATGCCAGCACTTCACTCTTATGATTATTGTAGCACTGTAGTTAGTTTTGAATTTGGAAAGTGTAAGTCCTCCAACTTTGTTCTTCTTTTTCAAGATTTTTCAGAATGTTTTCACTATTCTGGGTACCTTGCAAATTCCATATGAATGCTAGGATCAACTTTTCCATTTCTGCAAGAAGGCAATTGAAATTCTGATAGGGATTGCACTGAATCTGTTCATTAATTTGGGGACTACTGCCATCTTAATAATTTTAAGTCTTCCATTCTACAAATACAAGATGTTTTCATTTATTTAGGTCTTCTTCTATTTCTTTCAAAATGTTTTATATTTTTCAATGTACAAGTCTTGCACTTCCTTGATTAAATTTATTTTTAAGTATTTTAATCTTTTTGGTCCCATTGTAAATGGAATTGTTTACTTAATTTCATTTTTGGTTTGTTCATTGCTAGAATATAGAGATACTTTGGATTTTTATATTGATCTTCCATCTTTGCTAAACTCCTTAATTAGCTCTAACAGTTTTTTGTGTATTCTTTAGGGGTTTCTACATATAAGATCATGCCATCTATTTTTTTATTTTTTATTTATTTACTTATTTATTTTATTGTGGGTAAAAATCAAATTTTTGCACAATACATAAAAATATTTGTAAGGTGATATATAAATACATATGCATATATGTGCATTTGCTTACATAAATGTTATTATATATATATATATATATATATAT
>JAQZBX010008826.1:0-38006 GCA_029593785.1 Cabassous unicinctus | reverse complement strand
AAAGCAATCATGTGTCAACCAAAGTCCATTATTCACAACATGGTTCAATAGAGTCTCATGACTTGTACACTCCACCCAAAGTAGACATTCAGTGGCTCTCAGTTTCATTACAGAATTGTGCTATAATCCCTTCAGTCAATTTTGTATCATTTTCTTTTCTCCATGGAAAAAATCCCAAACCCCCCATTATTTACCCTTAGCATTGATATAGTACCTTCTTTGCCATTGATTCAAGAATATTGCAATATTGCTTTTGACCATGGTCCATAAATTGTATTATTTGTACTTTGCCATGAATCACCATATTCTTAATACCTTTTAATATTGACATACATTTGTTCTAGTTCATAGAAGAACATTCTTGTATTTGTACTATAATCCACAATCCTTATCCACCACTGATTCACCAAGCTATACAGTCCCTAGATTATTCTTTCTTTCAGTTGACAATTACACTAGACTGCCACTTTCAGCCACAATCACATTTATAAATCAGGCAATGATGGTTATACATACTGTAATGTGTTGCAAATGACTGTATCCATTTCCACACATTTGAAATCAACCTTATTAAAAAATCTACATACATTAAGCAGCAGTACTTCTTCTCAGCTCTGTTCTTATATCCTAGTATGCCATACTCTAGATTTTATCTCCATATGTTTACTCATCATATGTAGTTCATGCTCATGAGACCCTCAATATTTGCCCTTTTGTATCTGGTTTATTTTACTCAACATAATGTCCTCAAGGTTCATCCATGTTGTCATATGCGTCTCAATTTCATTTCTTACAGCAGCATAGTGTTCCATTATATGTATATATCTTATTTTGTTTATACATTCATCAGTTGTAGAATACTTGTTTTTTTTTCTTCTAATTTTGGCAATTGTGAGTAATGCTGCTTTGAACATTGGTATACAAATGTCAGTTTATGCCCATTTTCTTAATTGTACTGAATATATTTCTAGTAAGGGATTGCTGGTACATATGGCAGTTCTATACTTAGCTTCTTGAGGAATACAAAATTGTCTCTCACAAAGGTTGCTCCATTCTACATTGCTACCAATACTGAAGGTATTCTCTCCAGCACTTGTAATTTTCTGTTTATTTTTTTAAATTAATGGTCATTAGAGAAGATAAGAAATTATATCTCATGGTTGTTTTGATTTGCATTTCCTTAATAGCTAGTGATAGTGAAAATATTTTCATGACCTTTTTAGCCATCTGTATTTCCTCTTTGAAAAATAAAGTCTAACATTTTTGCCCATTTTTATATTGGATTGCTTGCCTTTTTATTGTTGAGTTGTGTGATCTCTTTAAATAATGTGGACATCATACCCTTTTCCATTATGTGGTTTCCAAATATTTTCTTCCATTGAGTAGGAGGATTTTTCACCTTCTTGACAAAGTCTATTGGAGCACAAATGAGTTTAATTTTGAGGAGGGCCCATTTTTTCACTTTTGCTTTTTTGCTTATATTTTCAGTGTAAGGTTTAATAAACTATAAATTATCACCAAATCTTGAAGATATTTCCCTACATTTTCTGCTAGGAGTTTTATGTTTCTAGCTTTAATGTTTAGGTCTCTGATCCATTTTGAATTAATTTTCATATAATGTGTCAGATAGGGATCCTCTTTCATTCTTTTGGAAATGTATATTCAGTTAGCTCAGCATCATTTGTTGTAGACTGTTCTGCACCAACTGGGTGGACTCGACAGCTTTGTCAAAAATCACTTGACATAACTATGAATCTTGTCCTTCAAAGAGTGAAGCCTAGTGGTCACTGTGGGCCCCGCGGGGAGGAGGAGGGAGGAATAGAATAGATGGAAGAGGGGGTATTTTGAGGGCAATGGAAGTGTTCTGCATGATCTTGCAATGATGGATACAGGCCATGTTAAATTTTATCAAAAATTTATAAAAGTGTGTGGTCTAAAATGTAAACCATAATGTAAACCATTGACCATGATTAATAGCTATCTTTCAATATTTGTATATCAATTGTAACAAATGTACCATCCACATATAAAAAGGTTATTAATATAGGAAGTTGGGAAAGGGGGAGGATGTTGGGTACATGGGAGTCCTCTATATATTTTTTGTTACTTTACTGTGACCTAAAACTTCTTTGAAGACAAAATGGAAAAAAGTAAGGCACTGGGGAATAAATGGAAGAAATTGTCACTGTACATACACGACAACAGATATTACAGTGATGAAAGACAATACATGAAGAGAATTTTAAAAATATTTTTCATTTCTTTTAATAACCCAATTTTTAAAATTTTATTTTAGTTTTAGTTTCTCTAAATTATTATGTATTTTATTTCTTATGTTTAAACTTATCATTTCTATTTCATTTTCCTATTAAATGTATTTGACCATATTTTTGTCTTCATTTTTGAAGTTTTGGAGCACAGAAGGGTTACAACTGTGGCAGGGGAAGGTCATTGGTGTGTGGTGTTAGTGATAGGGGATACTTGGGAGGAAGTTCACTTGGACATACATATAAGGTATGTAAATGTATTCAGATGTTCATGGGGCATTGCCACAGTGGGTAGAGAGTCACACAATACCCAAAAGAATATTGAATTCCCATTCTGGGGAGCTCTGCCACATTCTCTAATGGAACAGTAACAATTCTCCAAGTGACTAGTGAAGAAGGATGATCCAATGATAGGCCCTTGATATTGATGACTATGCTTATGAGACTTTGCTGCTGAAATTGCAATTTAGCCCAGTGTTGTAGGGTGCCTAAGAGTTACCTCCTGAGAGCCTCCATGTTGCTCAAATGTAGCCTCTCTAAGCCAAACTCAGCAAATAAATGCATTACCTTCCCCCCAGTGTGGAACATGACTCCTGGGGATGAGCCTCCCTGGCATGGAGGGATTACTACCAAGCACTGACTGGCAATGCAATGGGGAAAAGACCTTGAATAAAAGGGGAAAAAGGTAAAGACAAATGAGTTTATGTGGCTAAGAGACTTCAAAGAGGTTTGGGTGGTCATCAGAGAGACAACACTTAAGCATATCTCAGCAGATCTCATAGACTGCCAAAGTAGATATTCCCCCATATAGTAGGGCTCCTGAGGGTTCTGGAGACACCCAGGCCCTACGGTCATGGCAGATAGCTCTGGAGTTTGGTGCCTTGCCAGTGGGCCATACTTTGGAGTTTGTGCTCCCAAGTGTGGCAGAGTTGGACTCAGTTGTGACATCTCTGCACATGCCGCTTCTGTCCTTTCTATTTGAACCTATAGTTGGTGCTGGAGTTGGTAGGTATACATCCAAGACACTTGAATCTGTGGGATGTCCATGTGCCAGCTGTGCCCTGAGCCTCAACAGAGTTCCAATACCTACTTTCCAGTTCACTGGACTCACCCAGGACAACTAATAAGGACGTTAGGATGGACAACCACCACACCAAGGAACCGAGAGATCTACAAATGTAAGAAAGAGTTCCATCTATCAGCCATATGGGATCAATGTCCCCTCTCAATTAAAGGTGGAGTGGGCATTACCATCCCAGAATACTCAGGACTGGGAAATAAAATATGGACTAGAGTATACTTACTGGTAATATACTGTAGACTTATTGTGATTCTAGCATTGGAAAAAATTATATCATTGATGTGGAGACAGTAGCTACTGGAGATGCTGAAGTCAAGGAGAAGGAAAAAGAAGTGTAATATGGAGGCATTTTTGGGACTTGGAATTGTCCTGAATGACATTGCAATTACACAGGCCATTATATATCCTGCCATAACCTACAGAATTGAGTGGGAGAGAGTGTAAACTACAATGTAAACTATAATCCATACTTAGTGGCACTTTTTCAAAATATGTTTATGAATTGCAATGAATTTACAACACTAATGAAGTTGTTAATGTGGGGAAAAGTGGGAGTGTGGGAAATGCGGCATATGGTAATCCCTTATATTTTTTTATTTAACATTTTATGTAATCTAAGTATCTTTTAAAAATAAATAAAAACATATTTAAAAAATTATGTTCTTAAAAAAAGTCACTTGACCATATATGTGAGGGTCTATTTCTGAGCACCCAATTAAGTTCCATTGGTCAAGTCAATATTTCTATCTTTATGCCACTAACATGCTATTTTTTTTAACCACTGTAGCTAGATAATATTATTTTAAAACAGGAATGAGGAAACCTCAATGTTTATTCTTTTTTAAAAGGTCTTTCTTGTTATTTGTGGCCTCTTAACCATTCCAAATAAACTTGATAATTGAATTTTCCATTTAGGCAAAAGTCTGTAGGAATTTTTATTGGGACTGCATTGAATCTGTAAATCAATTTGGGTAGAACTGACATGTTAATGATATTTAGTCATCATAATTGATGCAGAAAAGGCAATTGACAAAATACAGCATATAACACATAATATTCAGTCTTTTTTTTTTTTTTTTGGTTTTCTTTGGTTTCTTTTATAACTATTTTGTAGTTCTTGAAAAGAGTTCCTTTATGTATTTGGTTAAGTATCTTCCTAAATATTTGATTATTTTAGTTGCTATTGTAAATGGAGTTTTTTTATGATTTCCTACTCAGATTATTTGTTAATAGTGTCTAGAAAGCCCACTCCTTTTTTGCATATTATTCCTGTATCCAGCCACTTTTTCTGAACTCATTTATTAGCTTTAGTATCTTTGTTGTAGATTTTTCAGGACTTTCTAGGTAGAGGAACAAATCATCTATGAATAGCAAAAGATTTACTTCTTCCTTTCCAATTTTGATCACTTATATTTCTTTTTCTTGCCTAATTGATATAGCTAGAACTTCTAGCTCAATACTGTAAAACAATGGTGACAGTGGGCATTTTTGCTTTGTTCCAGATCTCAGTGGGAAAGGTTTCAGTCTTTCCCCATTGAATACAATGTTAGGTGAGAGTATTTATTATATGCCCATTATCGTGTTGAGAAAGATGCCTTCTATTCTTATCTTTTGTAGTATTTTTTATCCAAAAGGATGCTGTGTTTTGTCAAATGCCTTTTCTGTATCAATTGAGATGATCATGTGATATTTCTTCTTTGATTTGTTAATATGATGTATTACACTGATTGGTTTTCTTGTGTTGAACTCTTATATAGCTGGGATAAAATCCACTTGATCATGATGTATTACTCTTGTAATGTGCTTTTGGATTCAATTAGCAAGTTACTTTGTTCAGTATATTTGCACCTATATTTATTAGAGAAATGTGTCTGTAATTTTCTTTTTCATAGTATCTCTATCAGATTTTCGTACTCAGGTGATGTTGGTTTAATAGAATGAGTTTGGTTGTTTTCTCCTGTTCAGTTTTTTGTGTGATTTTGAGCAGGGTTCGTATTATATCTTCTTTGAATGCTTGCTTAGAAGTCCTCTGATATTAGGCTTTGCATTTTAGGTGGTTTTTGATGACTGTTTCAATCTCTTTACTTGTGATTGGATTGTTGAACTCTTCTCTTTCTTTTAAGGTCAGTTTAGGTTGTTAATGTGTTTCTAGTAATTTGTCAATTTCTCCAATTTGTCTAGCTTGATGACATACAATTGTTCATGGTATCCTCTTATGATCTCTTTTGTTTCTGTGTGATAAGTAGTAACATCCCCCTCTCATCTTTTCATTTCATTCATTTGCATCTTTGCCAATTTTTCTTTGTTAGTCTCGCTAAGGTTTTGTCAATTTTGTTGACATCCTCAAAAAACCAACTTTTTAAATTAAAATTTTATTGAAATATATCATTCATATGTGAGCATACATAAGCAATGTTTATAGTAAAAGTTGTGAATTTACAAAACAAATATGCATATCATCATACAAGGCTCTTTACATCTCCCCATCACCAACACCATTCATTGTTGTGAAACATTTGTTACAAATTATGAAAGAGTGCCATCAATATATTACTAGTAACTGTAGCCCATGTCTTATATTTAGTGTATTTCCCCCCCAAGCCAACAAATGTTTAACACCCTATATTAGTATTATAGATTTGTTTTTGCTCACGAGAGAATATTCTCCTATTTATCCTATTAACCACAGTCCATCCATCTTCCACCACTGGATTCCCCATGTTATATATACCCATGCTTTGCACAATCCATTCAAAGTGTAGACACAGTGGCTCTCATTTTCAACAGAGATTTGTGCAGTCATCACCTCAGTCAAATTTAGAATTAAATTTTTATTTTGAAAAAATTTCAACCTTAGAGAACAGTTGCAAAAATAGTACAAAGCCCATATAGGGAACTTCAAAAGAATGTACCCCTTCCCCCTTACTCAGACATTAGGCTTATTTTGACTTAATCAGCCTCCTTCTGGGTTAATCCAGTGTGCATGTCCTGCTCCATGGTGCTCAATCATGGTCTTGAGAAACCAACTTTGGACATTGTTAATTCTATCTATTGCTTTTTGTTGTTGTTTTTCTCAATTTCATTTATTTCTGATCTAATCTTTGTTATTTCTTTTTTTCTACTTACTTTGGGAATGATTTGCTGATTATTATTCCTCCAGGTATGGAGTTAGGTCTTTGATTTTAGCTCTTTCTTCTTTTTTAACTTTCATTAACTTTCACATTGAGGGCTGTGAATTTCCCTATCAGCCCTGCTTTCATTGTATCCCATAGCTTTGGTATGTTGTGCTTGTTTTTCATTTGTCTCAAGATATTTACTAATTTATCCTGCAATTTCTTCTTTGACCACTGCTTACTTAAGAGCATCTTGTTTAATCAACATGTATCTGTCAATATTCTAATTTTCCACATGTTATTGATTCTCAGCTTCATTGTATTATGATCAAATACTGTGCTTTGTATAATTTCATCTTTTTAAAAATATTGAGACATGTGTGACTCAATATATGGTCTATCCTGGAGAAAGATCTATGATCATTTGAGAAGAATGTATCCCTGTTGTTTGTGGGGTGTAATGCTCTATAAATATCTGTTAGGTCTAGTTCACATATCATATTATTCAAGCACTCTGTTCTTATTGATCTTCTGTGCAGATGTTCTAAACAATGCTAAGTGGTGTATTAAAATCTCCTGCTATTATTGTAGAGTTGTCTATTTCTCCTTTTCATTTTGCCAGTTTGTACCTCATGTATTTTGGGGCACCCAGGTTAGGTGCATAAATATTTATTATTGTTATTTCTTCTTGGTTAATTGTGCCTTTTATTAACATATAAAGAAACTATTCAACTCATATCACAGTTTTTCATTTAAACTCTATTTTTCTGATATTAATGTAATTACTCCAGCTCTTTTTTGGTCACTGTTTGCATGGAATATATTTTTCTAACCTTTCAATTTAAGTTCTTTTTGCATCCTTACATCTATTATGAGTCTATTGTAGACAGCATATAAATGAATCATATTTTTTTCTATCCATTCTGCCAGTGTTCAGTCCATTAATGTTCAATGTTCTTACTGTAAAGCCTAGTTCCTCTGTGTATTTTATCTTCAGTTTTCTATTGTCATATCTTACTATTGTCTAATTTTTTACCCTTTTTGTTACCCTTACTAATAGTCTTCATTTCAACATTATTCTCATGAGCTCACTCTCCTTTCCTTTCCTTACAGGCTGCAACACTCCCTTTAGTATACGTTACAAATCTAGACTCTTGGTTACAGTTTCTGTTTATCAAAGAAGGCCTTAACTAACACTCATTTTTGAAGGACAATTTTGCTGGATAAGGAATTCTTGACTGGCAGTTTTCTCTTTAAGTACCTTAATTAAGTATATTATACTACTGCCTTCTGGCCTCCATGGTTTCTTATAAGAAATCAGCACTTAGTCTATTGAACATTCCTTGTATGTGAGGAATTTCTTTTCTCTTGCTGCTTTTTGAATTCTTTCTTTTTCTCTGGCACTTGAAATTCTGAATATTAGATGTGTCATAGTAGGTATATTCAGATTTATTCTGTTTGGGATGCATTGTTCTTCTCGCATATTGATATTTACTTCATAATGGTTGGGAAATTTTCAGGCATTATTCTCTCAAATGTCCTTTCTGCCCATTTTTCTTTCTCTTCTTCTAGGACACCCATAAGACATATGTCTTTGCAGTTCATGTTGCAATTAATTTTCATGAGACAGTGTTCAATTGTTCCCATCCCCTTCTCTTTCTGTTCTTCTTTCTTTTCAAGATCAGATGCTCTGTCTTCCCATTCATTTATTCACTCCTCAGCCAATTCAAATCTGCTGTTATATAGTTCTAGTGTACTTTTAATCTCACCCATTGTGTTTTTCATTTCCATAAGCTCTGTTACTTTTTTGCAAAATTTCAAATTGTTCTTTATGCTCATCCAGTGTCTTTTTAATATTCTTTATCTCTTTATTTATGTATTCCTTTAACATTTTGATTTAGTTTAGGAGATTTGTGTGAATATCATTGATTAGTTCTTTTCAATTCTGTGTCTCATCAGGATTTTCTATTTTTCCTTTGGCTGGCATATTTCTTCCTGTTTCTTTTTATGATTTGTAATTTTTTACGAATGTCTAGGCACCTGGTTATTTTGGTGAGTTTACTCTGATGATCAATGTCTCTTTCTTGCCTTGTAGCATTGTTTCATGCTTTTCTTTGATTTTGGGGTCATCTTATTCTAAAACTTTAAAACTGCCCTATTTTAGTTCAAAAACAGGGCCAGGGACCCAATAATAGGGCACAGATCAGATCCACTGGGGCCTGGGGATAGCACTCCAAAAAGCCTTGTTTTTCCTCACTTTCTTGCCCTGTCAGCAGATGTCCTCTTTGGTGAACGTTTACTTAAATGTGATTCTTTCAGCTTCCACTGGTTGGTGTTTCTGAACCAGTTATTGCCACAGTTCATGGTGGTCTCTGCTTTTTAAACTTACTGAAGAGAAACCACACTCAGACCTCCACACCTTTCCTCTTTCCTTCTCTTCTCTCAGTTGGACACCATCATCCACAGGTTTTACTGAGGCTATTTACCTTGAGAGTTGGGGGTTGTTGGCACTGTTCCCAGCCATGAGAATGAGTAATTAATGGTTTTCCTTTTGGCCTTTTCATCTCTCTGTCCCCAATCCATCCTGATTTTGTTTCATTTATTTTTACCCTGTGACATGCAAATGCCATACCAATAAATCTAGAGTAGTTGTTACTTCTTGCTCACCAGGTCCATTCAATATAATATCAATATAATGAACCACTGTGATGCCTTGTGGAAAGGAAAGGTGATCCATTTCCCCAGGGACTAGATTATAACATAAGGCTGAAGAGTTCATGTACCCCTGAGGCAGGGCAGTGAAAGTGCATTGCTGCACTTGCCACCTGCAAGCAGACTATTTCTGATGGTCTTTACTAACAAGTATAAAGAAAAAAGCATTTGACAGATAAGTAGCAGTATACCAGGTACCTGGGGATATGTTGATTTGCTCAAGAAATGAAGTCACACCTGGAAAAGATCTGCAATGGGAGTCACCATATTGTTAAGTTTATGATGATCCCCTATCATCCTGTAAGATCCATCTGGTTTCTCCACAGACCAAATATGAGAAGTTTTTGAGGAGGTGGTAGAAATCATCAGTAACTTCGTTCAAGTTCTTGATGGTGGCACTAATCTCTGAAATCCCTTTAGATAATACTATTGTGCTAGGTTTGATATTTTGCTACGTAGACCTAGTTCTAATGCCTTCTACTTGGCCTTTCCTATGTTTATTATACTATCAAATGCTTTGTGTGTTGCCTCAGCAATCATCTTAACTTTAGCTTTAGCTAAGATACTTGTTTCAAAATAGAACATTGGCCTAGTTGTTAAGCAGATTTCTAAACCTGGGATATAAACATCCCCAGAATCAAAACCCTCATCTGTAACCACCTCCCACACTACCCAACTCCATCACTTAAAAACCACAATAATTACAAATGATATATGATATGCTAACTGAACTTCCTTGGACCCCCAGTCTCTTTGCCTTTTTGTACATGTTTGCTTTAAACAAACCAATTCTTTACTTCCATGGGAAATCTACTAACCTCCACCTCTGGACCTCAATAAAGCCACAAGCACATGGGTCCCTCTTATCCTGCTTGTCTATACCCCAGTAGCCAATTGAACCACACAAGCTAATCGTGCTTCCCATCATCATCTCACTACATCCCTATCCTTCTGGGACCTGTGAATAACAATGTTTTCTTATGTATTTTGACCTCAGGTACCAGTTTTGTTACAGGTGACCTTCACTTGGCCCCAAATTTAAAATCCAACTTAACTAATTTGAAATACCTACCTTAACAACCCTCACTATTCAGGTGACTGAATGAATATGGTGATTGTGCCAGTTGCTGAGTATATCTATTCCAATTATGCATTCTTGAATTGGGGATTTAATTAAATAATTGATTGAGGGAACCACTGTAGCCATTGTGAGACAGACCAGAAATAAAACTCAATTGATGCATTTATGAAGATAAGCATCTTCTCTGACTGGTGGACCACAGTGACATTATATGTTTCTGTGAATTAATGTCAGTTCACAGCTAGTGTCTAGTGATCCTCCAAATGTGTGATAATTTCCTTGGCTCCAATGCACAGTTACCCTGGTAGAATACCATAAGTCCCTTTAGGGAAGGCTCGAAGGAAGATTAACAGTACACATTTTTGGTAATGCAGCCTCTCTTTCATTTAAGGGATTGTGAGTCTGCAAACTTTCTCAAGTCTGAGGATTGATTGAGGGCTCATGACTTTAATTTTTTTTTGTAATTGAATTTAGGTTATGTTCACTTGACCTAGTACTCTTCTGCTTATACAGATAAAATAAGAATTTAGTAGACTGTCCATCTATTTCATGTCATACCCTATGATCAACTAGATAATGCCATAGGTGTCTGTGAGTCAAACTATCCTTATTACCAACTAATGGATAAATAAAATGTGGTATACACACAATATGAAATACTAAGCAGCTGTAAACAGAAGTGAAGTTGGGATCCATATGATAACATGGATCAAGCTTGGGGACATTATTCTGATTGAAATAAACTAGATACAAAAGGACAAATGTATGTTCTCACTAATAAGAACTAAATGTGATGAGAAAACTCATGGAGTTAAACTATGAAGTATGGGTTAATAGGAGACAGAAAGTGGACTGAAAAGGGGGAGCTGAAGTTTAATATTTGTAGAAATTTAATAGGGTTTATTTTAAAATTTTGGAAATAAATAAACTTGATGGTAACACATTATGGTGAGTATAACTAAAACTGGTGATTTATAAATGTGATTGTGACTGAAAAGGATTGTCTGTACATGTAATATTTCAATAGAAAGAAAGCTAGAGAATAATCTAGGAACTGTATAACATAATGAACTCAGTGGTTGATGAGGATTTTACTTAATACTATAAATACAATAATATTCTTCAATACAACTTGGAACAATATAGTAATAGGAAAAATACAACTAACATAATTTATGGATTGTAGTTTACAGTAATATTGTAACATTTTTGCAGCAATGGCAAAGAAGTTATTATATTGATGCTAAAGGTCAACAATGGGGGTTTAAGGGACTATGGGATGTTTTCTTTTGGAGTAATGAAAATGTTCTAAACTTGAATAACATAATGAAAGCACAACTCTGTGATGAAACCAAGGGCCACTGAGTGTACATTTTGGATGGACTGTACAAGATAAGGGACCATTTAACACAGTGAACCCTGTAGTAGATGATGTAATGTGGTTAAAAATACAAATATGAGAACATTCTCTCATGAACTATAACAAATATGCAATACTAATACATGGTGTTAATAATAGCATGGTTTCTGGGGAAAATATACCACATGTAACCTATGGATTATAGTTAGCAGTAATATTTTGAAAATGTTCTTTTATAATTTATAACAAATATTTCACAACAATGCAGGGTTTTGGTGGTGGGGTGTTCTGTGGGATTTCTGCATGGTATGCATGATTGTTTTGTAAACTCACAACTTCTCTGAGGAATAGAATAGGAATGGAATGGAATAGGAATAAGAAATGGAATGGAATGGCATGGCATGGAATGGAATGGAATAATAAAATTCAGGAACTTTTTACCTCAGACCTTAGTGGAGTTTCTAGATATGCAGGAGTGTGAGCATGTTGAGCTATCCCCTCTAGAGTAAAGGACAAGCAATTGTATCTTGATGCTATTACAACCAAGAATAAAAAAGCCCCAGGACTTCTGGTAGCCCTCTGGAGTTTAGAGACAACAAGATTCCCATTTGGGTGTACAATTCAGACCCAATTATGAAGTGACCTAAAAAGCTGCTTCCTTTGATCATTGACCAAAACAAGAAGAACTTCTGCAGTAGTTCTAGGTTTCCATAAAGCTGTTCTGCCACCTGGGCCATATGATCCAGAAAACCCAATGTTGTTTAAAGTATCATTGATGAATAAAGATGCTGTTTGAGGTCTTTGGCAGGCACCTATAGGTGAATCAAATGAAAGATACATAGGATTTTGCAACAAAGTTCTGCCACCTTCTCAGGAAATATCCTTTTGAGAAATAGCTTTATGTCTTCTACTGGGGCTTAGTAGATACCAAATACTTAACCATGGGCCTAAAAGTTGACATGAGACCTCAATTACCCATTATGAAATGTGTTGTCTGACCCATCAACCATATAGTTAGACATGCATACCAGTTATCCATCACATAAAATGAAAATTTATATATATGAGATTGGGTTTAAGCAGGCCATGCAGGCACAGGTACATTACATGAAGAAGTGGCCAAAATGCCCATACTAGCATCTCCTTCCACATAACTACTGTCTCCCAGTCCTCAGCTATGGCCTCTTGATGAATTCCCTATGATCATTTCACCGAAGAAAAAGATTGACTGGTTTACAGATAGTTGTGCACAATATATGCAGGTATGACCACAAGGGGATAGTTGCAGCACTACAGCCCTTTTCTGGAATTTCCCTGAAGGACAGAAGTCAAGTGAAATCATCCAATGGGCAGACTTCAAGCAGTGCCCGTCATTGTTTATTTTACTTGGAGGAAGAAATGGTTAGATGTATGTTTGTATATCTATTATTATGGTTTGACCATTGGTTTGACTGGATGGTCAGAGTATTATAAAGAACATGATTAGAAAATTGGTGACAAAGATGCCTGAGGGAGAAATATGTGGATAGCACTTTCTGAATGGACAGAATACATGATGACATTTTTCTACATGTGAATCCTCATCAAAGGTAGACTCCAGCAAAGGAAGATTTTAATAATCAAGTAGGCAGGAAAGCCCATTTTCTGCATAACAGTCAAACTCTTTCCCCAACCACTCCTATCATTGCCAAAAGGGCTCAGGAAAAAAATTGCTATGGTAGTAGGGACAAAGGTTAAACAGTAGCTCAGAAATATGGACTTTTACTTACTAAGGCTGACCTGGCTATAGTCACTGCTGAGTACCCAATATGCCAGAAGCAGAAACCAACTTTCAGTCTCCAACCTGTCACCATTCCTTGAGGTGATAAGCCTGTCACCTGATAGCAGGTAGATTACATAGACCCACATCCATCATGGAAGAAGCAATATTTGCTTTTTGTTATAATAGACAACTACTCTGTATATGGATTTTCCTCCCTGTGTGCAAGACTTAACCATCTGTGGACATACAGAATATTTTTTGCACTGTAATGCTATTCTCCAAAGCATAGCTTATCATCAAGGAATCCACTACACAAATTAAATATGAGAATTTGCACATGTTCCTGGAATTCATTAGTCTTACCATGTTCCCCCAACATCTTGAAGCAGCTGAGATGATAGAATGGTAGAATTGCCTTTTGTAGACAGAGTTACACCACCAATTACATGGAAATACCTTGCAAGGAGGGGATAATGTTCTCCAAGGTGGTTTATATGTGCTAAATTAGCATCCAGTCTATAGTGCTATGTTTCTTAAGGCCAGGAATCATGGCTCCATAAAACAATATATAATATATCTTACCAATTCTGTTTCTTTGGAGAAATCTGACTAATACACCAGGCAAATAAGAAGAAAGGGGAATGGCATATTTAAAGTGTATAAAAAAACAACAACAACATCGTATAATTCTGTATCCAGTGACATCATCTTTTTAACTGTAGAAGAATTTAATACTTTCTCAGAAAAACAAAACCTAAGGGAGTTCATAACAAAAAATCTTCTCATCAATGACATTAAAATAAGTTTCTCATGGAGCAGGACAATGACAGAGTTCAGAAATTTGGATCAGCAAAAATTAATGGTCAGAATAAATTAAGCTACTATAAATTTATTTTACATTGTTCTAACTTGTTACAGAACTTAGTTGGTTAAATTCATAATTGTAGCACTGAACTATGTGATATAGCATATGGATGAGTAAAATGACTTCACAGGAAATGGGAGAGAGGATTTTGGAATATTCTGTTGGTAGATATTCTCAATAAATGTAAAGTGCTAGTGTTGTTTGAAGGTGGATTTATGTTAATTTAAATACATGTTGGAATCTCTGATGAAACAATAAAAATTATTTAAAGAAATGCAATAGCTATGCCAGGAGACAAATTAAATTGGAATCTTATAAAATGTTCATTTCAAAACAATCTTGCAAATCAAAAGAATTTTATATCATGATCAAATGGGATGAATTCCACTTAAAGTGGTGGAACAACATAAAAATATCAACTAAGTGCAATATACCACATTAAAAGAACAAAGGAAGAAACACATCATCATCTCAATTTATGCAGAAAAGGCAGTGGAAAAAATACAAAATCTTTCCTTGACAGAAACATGTAGAAAACTAGGAATAGCAGGAAACTTCCTCAACATGATAAAGGATGTCTATGAAAAATCCACAGCTAGCACCATTCTCAATCGTGAAACATGGACAACTTTACCTCTAAGATCAGGAACAAGGCAAGGATGTCTACTGTTACTATTGTTATTCAACATTACACTGGAAAATCAATCCAGAGCAATTAGGCAAGAGAAAGAAATATTTCAAAGTAAGAATTAAACATTCTCTATTCACAGATGACAGGACCCTTTATAGAGAAAACCCTGAAAAATCTACAAGAAAGCTCCTAGAGTTAAAAGATAGACTTTCCAAAATAGCAGGGCAAAAGGTCAACACACAAAAATCTGCAGTGTTTCCTTACAAAAACTGAACGATTGGAAGAAGAAATCAAGAACAAAATCCCTGTAAGAAGAGCAACTAAAAGAATCAAATAGGCATAAGTCTATCCAAAGATATAAAGTGCTTCCAAAAAGTAAACTACTACATTGCTAAAAGAAATCAAAGAAGACTTAGATAAATGGAAGGGCATTTTGTGTTCATGGATTGGAAGACTAAATATTGTAAAGATGTTGATCCTACCTAAAGCAAATTATAGATTCAATACAATTCCAAAAAAAATTTTTTTTATTTTAATTTTTTTTATTTGTAAAATGATATATAAATACATATGCATATATGTGCATTTGTTTACATAAATGTTATTTGTTATATATATATATATACATTTTATAAAGGTGCCTAGATTACCCAAATATTACTCAGAAACTACAGGGATTCCCATGCTCCCCATCACACATACCCCCAAAAACACCCCAACCAACCATTCCCCATCCGTGTGGTATTACACCCGGAATGGATATTTTGAAAAAAAAAATCTTCTTTGCAGAAATGGAAAAGTCAATCATGAAATTTATATGAAATGTAAGGGGCCCTGAGTATCTCTAAAGCCACCTTGAAAAAGAAGAATGAAGTTGGAGAACTCACACGTCCTGTTCTGAAATCTTATTACAAAACCACAGTATTCTAAACAGCATGGTTCTGGCATAAGAGGAAATATAGTCCAATGTTATTGAATTTGGAGCTCAGAAATCAATCCTCACATCTATGGCCAAATGATTTTTGAAAAAGGGGCAAAGGCCACTCAATTGTGGATGAATAGTCTTTTCAACAAATGGTGCTGGGGAAATGAACTCCATTTGAAAAAAAAAGAAATAGAAGGATTATCCACTACTTCAGATCTTTCACAAAAATAAACTCAAAATCGATCAAAGACCTAAATGTAAGAGCAATAACTATTAATGCCCTAGAAGAAAATGAAGGAAAACATCTTTAGTATGTTGTGTTAGGCAGTGACTTCTAAGACTTTACATCCAAAGCAAAAGCTACAAAATTAAAAATAGTTAACTTGTACCTCATCAACATTAAAAACTTTTGTTCCTCAAAGGACTTTCTCAAGGAAGTAAAATGGCACTCTACACAATGGGAGAAAATATTTGGAGACTATATACCCAAGAAAGGTATAATACCCAGAATATATAAAGAAATCCTTCAACTTAACAACATAAAGACAACCCAATTTAATAATGTGCAAATCAGTTGAAGAGATATTTTTCCAAAGAAGGCATATAATTTGCAATGAAAAGATATTCCACACCATTAGTCATCAAGGAAATGTAAATCAAAACCACAATGGGATACCACTTCATAAGCATTAGAATGGCTACTATTACCAAAGCAGAAAATAACAAGCATTGGAAAGGATGTGGAGAAATAGGAACACTCATTCATTGCTGGTGGGAATATAAAATGGTACAGCTGTTTAAGAAGAGTTTGACAGTTCCTAAGAAAACTAAGAATAGAAATATAAAATGGCCTGGCTATCCCACTACTCCATATATACCCCTTAGAAGTGAAAGCAGGGACACGGACAGAACAGATATTTGCACACCAATGTTCATAGCAACATTACTCACAATTGGCAAAAGATGGAAGCAACCCATGTGCCCATCAATCATGAATAGATAAACAAAATGGGGTATATACATGCAATGGAATATTACTCAGCTACAGAAAATGACTGAAGTGCTGATACTTGCAACAACCTGGATGAAACCTAAAGAAGTTCTGTTAAGTAAAATACGTGGGATGCAAAAGGGCAGATATTGATTGATCTCACTGATATGAAATAATTAGGATAAGCAAATTCAATGGGTCAGAATCTGGAATATAGATAATCATGAGCTGAGTTGGGGAAAAGTAATAGGGATTAAAGGCAGAAAATGTACAAAGTTTCTATTTGGAATGATGGAAAAGTTTTGGTAATGAATAGTGGTGATGGTATCACAAAATTGTGAGCATAATTAACAGAACTGAAATATATATCTGACTGTGGTTAAAAGCAGAAATTTTAGGTTGTATATGGTATTAGACTAGAATCTTTTTTTAAATCCATGGATCTGCACAGCAGAAATAGTGAGCCTAAGTTAAACTGTAGACTATAGTTAAGAGTACAATTATAAAAATGTGTTCCCATTATTTAACAAATGTATCAAAACAAGGTAGAGAGTTAATAATAGGGTGATACATGGGAATCCTGTATGTTATGCATGATTTTTCTGTAAACCCACAATTTCTTTAATGAAAATACTTAGCATACTGTATGATCCCATTTAAATAAAATTCTTGACATCACAAAAAATAGCAACAAAGAACAATTTAGTGGTTTCCCAGTGGTAAGGAGATGCTGGGGATAGAAGGGATGAGATTATTTAAGGGAAGCATGAAGAAGCCTTGTGACATTGGAATTATTCTCTATCTTGTCTACATCGCTGCTAGCACTCTGACTTTAAAATTGCACCATGATTTATTTATATGTTTGCAATGGGGAGACTGAGTAAATGGTACATAGAATCTTTATTATTTCTTATAACTGCATACTAATCTATAATTATATCAAAATAAAGAACTTAATTAAAAGCAATAAAAAGTTGATTTTTAAATTTGCCCAATACTTTTATCCAAAAGATATTTATTAATTTGTCTTCAAACTTTCATGTCAATCTTTACTAAATATTTGCTTAAATGTTACCAATCCTTAAATATTGTCATTCTGAGCAAAAATTACATAACTGCTTGTTTTCTTTAGAATTCCTTGAATAATTGTAAACTGGTAAAAGCTTTCATTATTTTTTCTGTCTATGTGTACTTTTTTTTTTTTTTTAGAATTGAAAACTCCTTCCTTTTTTTTCAAGGCATGTGAATAATCTTCCACAGCTCCCATCTTCTTTCTTTGGTCTCTCAGCTCTATCTGCTGAGCTATTGCTTTCACCCACATGACTCTTGGTTACAATCTTCTTTTTTCCCTCTTTCTTTAAGTTAGCATGTTTGTGGCATTGATATCAGCCTGCTTACTGAAAGTATAATTTGGGAAGTCCAAAAGCTTTCTTTCACTTTCAGCCCAAGCTGGCAATTTCTCATAGTCTAAAATTCTCAAGAACACATGAATTTTGCATAGACTTTACAGGGATTCACTCCATTAGGACAAAGCCAAATTCATAGATTTATGTATTTATGTATGTTTGTATTTATTTTTAACTAATCTATTAGCTCCTTTTGGTATCTACTGAGATAGCTTTTAAACTTCCTAGAGGCCCTCTACTTTAACTGAGAATATACATAAAAATATCCTTACTCTTCTGTAATTGAATTTGCTCACCTTTTGATCTTCCTGTTTTCCCCCTCCCTAAAATGTATTACAGCCACACCCTGAGCCTTTTCTCTATGCCACAAGTTTGGCAACCATTTCTGAATTATATAATATCTTTTCATCTGCATAAAATGAGGTTTTCCCATATCATCAAGTTCTAGTTTTCTTTCTTTTTTTTTTTTAAATCCCTTGCCTCAATTTATCTCTCATCTCACAGTTTACTATGAGCAGCAAATATAAACCTAGCCACACCTTCAGACATTAGCATGGAATTCTTCACTGAATTTCCAAGTTCATCATTTTTGAGTTCTGCTCTCCATATTTACTGTGGGACAAAATCTTGCTAAGCTTCTGCCCTTACATATGAAGGATCCCTCTACTTCCAGGTTCCAATAACATCTTCCTCATTTTCTCCTACCCTCACCAGCAACTTTCATCAAGTCCAAATTTCCACAGTCAGTTTTTTTCACAGTGATTTATTTTTTTCTAAGATGATTTACTACTTTTCTATAAAGCTCCTCCGCCCCTCTGAGCCTTCACCAGCAGCAACTTCATTGTATATATTTCAGCTAAGAGTCTGTTCAAGGAAATCTGGGCTTTTCCTCTCATTTTTCCCAACATTCTCCAGCATCTGCTCACTGCCCATTTCCCAAACCATTTTTGTATTTTTAGTTATTTCTACAGAGGCACTCCACTTCTAAGTACCAAAATATATACCAATTTTCTATCATTGTTGTAACAAATTACCACACATTCTGCAGCTTTAAACAGTACCCATTTATTTTTTCACGGGTCAGAATTCTGGCAAGTCACATCTGGGTGCTCTCCTAAAGGTCTCATAAGGCCAAAATCAAAGTGTAAGTCTTGATTGACTCTTATCAGAAGACTCTGGGGAAGAATATACTTCCAAGCTCATTCTAGTTACTGAAGCAATAACTTCCTTGTGGTTACAGGATTGAAGTCCCATTCTTTGCTGGCTGTCAGCTGAGGGCTGCTCTAAGCCTCTGAAGGTCATCTGCATTCCTTTGCATGTGAACCAAAACCCTCCACCATCCAAGCCAACAAAAATGCATCAAATTCCCATCATGTTGCAAATCTCTGACATCTTTCTCTACTACCAACATGAAGAAAACTGATTTGACCCATCCAGATAATCTCAGTACCTTAAAACTGACTGCTTTGGGCCTTCAATTATATATGTAAAATCCTTACTCAATATTACCTAGATTAGTCATATTTAATTAAATAACAAAAGGATGGGAACCTTGGGGGGAGGAAGGTTGCTGCCACAGGTATAAGTTGTAAAGCATGTTCTCAGTTTATAACTAAGCTTTTATTTTTGATGGTAGTTGTGGGATTTTATTATTATTAATAAACTGTATTTAATTAAAAACACATAAAAATATTAATGGGTAACTTTAACTTCAATTTTATTTATACTTAAGTATGATTCTGTGTTTGTAGTGTCACAATAGGAACTGACTTATTCCTACTACATTGTTATAAAACCATGAGTTTTGTTACAAGTTCATTTTTTCCACAAATATTCAGTTATCCCAATTACTTTGTAATAATTTTTCCAAATCATTTGCAATGTTTCTTTAAAGTTTATGTAAGTATGTTTGGAAATATATTATTTTTCAGAAAAGTGTCTATTCTTATCTATAAATCACTTTGGCTATTTCAGAAACAAGAGCAAACATATTATATTGAAATACATGAAAATTTCCTTTTGCTGTTGGTCAGAAAAGTCAAATATCACCAATATTTTGTTGCTTAAGCTAATGTTTTGCTTTATGATATCTGAGAAGCAAAGCTTACATTATTACATTTTATTTTTTTTAAAGTTGTGGCTGTCTCATGATTTTGTTGTTCTTCTACTTCATAGGAAACTCAGTATACTTTTAGTTTCCAAGTAAAACTTTCTTTCATATAGATTGTGATCAAATTAATTTATTGAAATATCCATAAAATGTAATCACTCAAAAATAGTATATATTTGTCCCTCTTTGTTAAATAAAGTTTTTTCTGTTTCATGAAGTTTGGATTTATTTTTGGATTTATTTTTCCTCATGCAGGATATACACATTTAGAAAAGCAGTTACTTTATCATTATAATGAAAAAGTTGCATATTGTTGATTCTTTCATCGTACTCCTTTGGGGTTACATCCATATAACCATTGTGTCCTAAAGAGCAAGTGAGGTTGCTTGAATGCATGTGATATTTTATTTACTCAGGCTACAAACATATCAGTAAGAGTTGGAAGATTTTTAGTAAATTCAATAAACTCTCTTGTTTGTAGAAAGCATGCTATCAATTCTTTTCTTTTTTATCTATAATTCCAGATTATTCACTTTGTCCAACACAAGAAATAATTCAAAAAGGATTGACAGAATTATAATTTGGGAGAAAGTAGCTACACCAGTAGTGTTTCTAACATTTTAAATGTTTAAATCATTTTCTGTGGTTCTTCTTATTATAAATTCAATAGCGCAGAAGAGACTCTGATGAAGGACCAAAGGTCTTGGCCAGCTGGAGAGACTACTATGACAGATTATTCCTTGAACCTGGCTATTTTGCTTCAATTGTTTGTCTGTTTGTTTTGTCAAATGTTAATGGTCTAGTGTAGCCTATGCCAACTGATAATACATCCCTAAAAGAGCCAATGATCCTTTTGTCCTTTCTTAATGGAAATTGGCACATAACTTTAAATCTTGGACAAATCTTTTGACTTCGGTTTCCTAGAAATATTACTAAATTGCAGGTCCCTGATTTACATGAGGCATAGATAAACAAATATGAACCACATCATCCTGTATACTTACTTTTTTCTACAGCATTGTGGCTACAATATGAATGTTTTTGTCAACAAAGGAAAATAAATATATGTGTATATGTGTGTCTGTATGTGTGTATATGTGTGTGTGGAGGGAGAGGGGGTGTAGTAAATGGGAATTCCTTATATTTTCAATGTAACATTTACGTAATCTAAGGCTTCATTAAATATAAAGTAAATATTGTTAAAATATAGTAGGAGGGAAGTGGACATGGCTCAAGAAGTTGGTTGCCCGCCTCCTACCCAGGAGACCCTGCATACTGTTCCTGGTGCCTCCTAATAAAGATCAACAGACAATGAGCTGATGCAGCAAGCTGATGCAATGAGGAGATGCAACAAGGGGACACACTGAGCAGGGAGCAGATGTGGCTCAAGTGATTGGGTGCCCACCTGCTACATGGGAGGTCCTCGGTTCGGTTCCTGATGCCTCCTAAAAACAAGATAAGCAGACACAGTGAGCAGACATAGATAGCAGACAGGAGTGTAAATGGTGAAGGCAGTGAGAGAATAAAATAAATAAATCTTTTGAAAATATTAGGAGAAGCCCCTGGAGCCCTTACTGGCTCCTCCTCCACCCCTACTCACTGTGGTTTAAAGTCAGTGTTCATTTTCATTCTGGATTACTGGTGCTAGTTTGGAGAGAACAAAGAAACCCCTACAAGCACACTGATTTGCTTGTATGATAGTGCCAATCCTTAGGTGGCAGCCTGAAGGGCTGTACCAGGACACTCATCTCTGGCTAACCCTCTCTCCTGTAGGAAGAAGAAGCTTGCACACAGCTAAAGCATGGCTTGGGGCAAAGGGTTACCCACTTCAAGACATAAAATACAGCACCCTGGAGAAGGGGTGTCTATCTCATCAGGTGTAGAGGGGGCATTCAGATTCCTCTAAACAGGGGAATTCCTAAGGTCATAGCATATGCCAAGTACAAGACACAGGCTCAGAAACCACAATGAGGAACCCATGATTTTGTCTAAGGCTGATCTTCCTTCTGGAAAGATAGACACTGAAAAAGAACATACCAGAGATAACAAGGTAAAATGTGAAAATGTCCTGTGTCCGATAGAGTAGAAGACAAAAATATGAAAATGGTGGCCCATCCAAAAGAAGAAGATAAAACATCAGAAACAATCGAGAAAGAAGACAAGATTTCAGATATATTAAACAATATTTAAATGGTCTTCAAAATGCTCAACAACAAGAAGGAAAAACTACACGATATCAGGAAATGATGGATTAACAAAAGGAGAAGGCACCACATGGAAATACTGGAGTTGAATACCACAATAGAAAAAAAAAAAAGCCAACGGAATGAAAGAAAATGATTGGCTTCTAATAATATTATATCTGATGAGACAGTCTTCTGAAAATGAGGGAAAGATTAAAATGACATTCTCATATTAAAACAAACAAACTCAAAAGTAAAAAACCTGAGGGCATTTGTCACATTAAAGCTGCTTTGCAAACAATGTTAAGCAAATTTTTCAAACAGAAATGAAAGGATATTTAACAGTGAGTCAAATTATATAAAAACTAAGATCTCTGGTAAAGGTAACATTTTATGTAATTATAAACACCAGTAATAATGTACTGTCTTTTTTGATATGTAGCTCCACTTTTTACTTTGTACAAGTTCTAAAATTCAAGTGCATAAAAGTAATGACAAACCTATGCTTTTGTATATAGATATAATTTGTAACAATTACAACAAAAAGAGGAGTAACAATAAGGTATAGGGACAGTATTTGTTTAAAGGAACTATTGATAATACATAATTATAATAATATTGGTTTAGCAATTGTAAAAAAGTACCACACTAATGTAAAATAATAATGATAAGGAAAACTGCGTTTGTTTTTGTGGGAGTGGGGGTTACATGAGAACTATGTTCTTTCTCCATGATTTTCTGTAAAACATAACTTCTCTAATTGGAAATAAAACTGCTTCCTGGGACAAAGAACAACACTACATAATTATAAATGGGTCAATTAAAGAAAAAGACAACAGTTATAAATATGTGTGCACCTAACTACAAAGCCATCAAATATATGAAACAAATATTTACAGATTTGAAAGGAGAAATGGATGTTTGTAGTAAAGAAGAATTCAATACATTACATTCAATAATGGACTGATCATCTAGACAGAAGATCAATAAGAAAATATAGGAAGGTGTAATAATAATAGGAAAAACTGCAGGTGGGGGATATATAAGATGTCTCTCTTTTCTGCTTCATTTTTCTTTAAACCTACAACTGCTTTACTAATAACATGAATTTAGTGAAATCAACTACCAAAATTAGTTGCTAATGATAAAATTTGAATTTCAAATGTTAAAGAAATTTAGAAAACCTTGTCACCTGCACATGAGCTTGAGAACTCTCAATAGTAAAAGATCCGTCTGATACGACTCTTAAAGATATTAATAAATGTGGTTTATTTTGGAATTGCAAAATAAAATGTCATATTTTTAATATCTGAATCATTCTGTGAACAAATATTTTCCAGATGAACATGACTTGATGTAACAAAATCATGCATAGGAAAAACCAATTAAAGTTGCTAAATTGAGCATGGATTTAAATCTAATGGAATAAAAAAGTTTATTACAGATTGGAACTATTCTTTAAGAAATTGCTACTTGCTGATTTTCAGCTTGGAATATTATTATAGAAGAGTATTAAGAAGTATCTTAAATCAATGAACAAATATTACTTAACTTTTCTAATTGTATATCTCTGCAACACAGCATTTTCTTCAGACTCTTCAACTAAACAAATATATTGCAACAGAATGAATGAAGAAACAGATATGATAATTCAGCTATTTCTCAGTAAGCCAGAAATACATAGAATTTGAAAATGATAAAACCATTTCTCTTTCCCCAAAATTTATTTTAGTTTTTGAAAACAAAATATTTTTTAAAGGTATTAAAATATATGATGATATATTCTTTTGAATAATTTAAATAATTTTATATACATATCAGTTTTAATGCCTAATATGGTAATTTTCCACAGATACAAGCAACAGAATTATAAGTTATTTAGGAATTCAATCATTTCTTGAGAGCAAATAGTCCCTGAACCCAAAAACATGAGAAGAGATGATTTATGTAAATTATATTAAATTATGTTCTGCCATATTCAAGGAACCTCAGGTAATATATTTTCATATGTATTTTTCTACCTTTACCATCTTCTGAATGCTATATTTCATGAAAATATTAGTATGGCTGTATTAGATGTCTGGCCATTATTTTCCCTCATAGTCATCTCCAGATTGCAAACCTGCCAAGTTCTTCTATGTATTTTGTTTCACTCTGAATATTCTTGCCATATCACGGAATTTTTGCAACCTCTAAGAAACTGGGAAATCCTTCAGATATTTTCTTTTTTGCCCAAAATACACATATAAAGACCTAGAACATGGAATGAGCATGAAAATTGGTAAAGATCTGCTTGGGCTCTGTGAAACCCTTTCTGAGGCATCGTGGCTCTGGTAAAGCCAAAAGTGTTCTATACTAAATCAAGGGTGATTTCTGCTTTCATAGATTTAACTTCTTTTCTCTACTCACCATGACTTTCATATCTATGAGGATAAGCTGTAAGGTATGTGAGGACTTTTATTTTTGAACCTTCGTTTCTAAGACTTTCCTAGTGCCTCTAGCCTCTCCCATACTCTGATTCTCTCCTGATTGACAGCAATAAATAAGCATTTTCAGAATAATTCCACACGGGCTACTTTCCTACAACCTGCTTTTCAGGGTTAGTAACTCACACCCTGAAAGATTCTTAACATTATTGTCATATACCATGTGACACAAGCACTTTTGGTAAGTCTCTCACTATATGCCACAAACCCTTTTATTTGCTTTCTTTTTATAATTCATTCTAAAACGAATCCTGGTTTTGTTTAATTTTGTAACTACTGGTCAATTTTTGTCTTTTACTTTTTTATGCCATAATGCTATTCTAAACACTTAAAATATAGTTTTATTGGAGCTTCATGATTTTATAGATGCATTATAATGTTAATAATTATATTTATCATGTGGCATAAAAATAAAAATATTCATCACCAGTAACTATGAAATATTTTGAATACCTCTCTGTTGTTAAGTTTAACAACAAGGAACTTTGCTAATAAGCACTATTATAAATTTAACTAATCTCAAGTGTATAGGAAAAAATTCCTCATCAATCAGGAGTTGAAAGAAAACTGGCTCCTCTAGATGGTGAAATCACCAGTTCCCCAGGACTCCTGAGAGATATGACACGTACCTGTTCATCCTAAATAATAGCCATGTTTATAAAGAATCTAGAAGCACAATTTTTCCAATGATTATGGGTAAATGTGAATTTCCCAGAGAAGTGACTCCTTGAAATTTATTCAGAAAGAATGATGCAAGATCACAGATTTTGTAAAGTCCCAGCAATTGTGCAAAAGAAATATTCATATTACAGAAGATAAAATTGTTTCCTCATTTCTCAGGTATATCTGTATGCTTTAATTCATGATTTTCTTCAAATGGCTAATTAAAAATGCACTTATATAGCTGTGATATGTCCAGTATTATTAGCATACTTAATTATTTCTGCCCCAATTTATAAATTGATACACAGAGAATCTGAATGTTTCTACTTCTGGTTTTATTATAGTTGAAATCTGAAGGTTTCTACTTCTTGTTTTATTACAGTTGTTTTTAAAACTGTACCTGATAATATATATGTGATACATAGGCTATATTCCAAATACCAAAATATAATGTTACAGAAATTACCAAGAAACTGAACTAGTACAAACACTATGTATTAAATATTATTTAAACTAGGTTGTAAAGGATAGCTAAGAAATTCAGAGGCAACAGTGTGTTATCATAGCATTCACAGAAATCAATCCTCATAAGCAAAATAGTCCTACAAATATGAATGAATTTGCAGAGATATCCATTGAAGTTTTTACTATGAACAATTTCTTATATTTATTTACAGGATACTAAGCACTAGATATGCTCTATATAGCCTTTAATTATGCTCTTGTATATGATGTGTTTAACAATTGATGAGGAATGAGTATCCCACATTTTTTTCCACATTTAAATATTGTGAAGTAAACATTTTCCAAATATCCCTCGGGTAATATGGAGCAGGGATTAACATGGACTCTGCCTCTCCCTCTTATGCCCCAGGCTATCAGGATCACTCTGAAATAGAAAATGTATGGTATATTTAGCCTAGGGAAACTTGAGAATTTTACAGACCAAGTGGAAAGAAGCAATCTAAAGAGATAGAGAATATGAATGATACTTCTAAGGATCAATAAGCATGTTTGGTGTGATAAAGGAATTTAAAAGATAATCTGGAATTTGTGTTATGTCTAATAACTATCCCTTAGGAAAATAATATCAAATTAATTACTGAGCATTGTTTTTGCTATTTAATAAAATCTTTGCTAAAGAAACTTATCTTCCTCATAAAATTGAAGAAAGAAGAAATATGCATAATGGAAACTATTATAGTAAACCAATTTGCATAAATATTTTGTAAAAATCCTATAAACTCATATGAATATAATCAATTAGAGTAAATCAACACCATTAAATTTATTACCCACATAATTGTATGCTACTTAGTAATTACACATGAATAAATATAAAAATATATAACTATAAATAATATATAAAATCTTATACATTAATTTATATTCTAACACTTTATGGTTATTTGCCTTCATTTAGTTTTTCCCAATATAAAATTAAATAATTCTCAATTGACATCCCTCAAGATAATTAGTATTAGAATTCAAAGTATAATTAAGACTGGAATAGGCTTTCTTTAAGATTTGTTCTACTTCAAGACACACTCAAGAAAAATAATTTTGATTACCATAGTTATTTAGAATAAGCAGATTTCTGCACCATCTGGAAAAGCATGGGCAATCTATCTGGAAAGAAAATTAGGTCTTCATCAAATATCAGAATTCATGTCTGATTGAAGGAAGGATGCATTGAGGAAGAGTAATATCAGATGGGGTGTTATTCTGAGGTACTGGGTGCAGGTGAGAGGGTAAACTAGAGAGACAGTGTATATACCATTTTACTGGTATAAACTGCAATGGAGAACGGGAATAAATTAGATCTCAAGAGATTCTATTTTGGGGGAGTATGGCTGCAAAGGATTACAGAAAGTATTCAAAAGATGAAAAGGCTCAAAGGAACCAAGAAAGAGTGATAAAGTATAATCCATCTGGTCTCTTTTGGATTAAATCCATTCAGAGAAGAATCTCAGAACCATTCATTAACTGTGTTACAGAAACCAATTTTTACTCAACTGGCCAAAGACTCAGTGATATCAGCAATTATCCTAGTCACCTGGTACATGAAGAGAACAGTTGTTCAGTGCTCAAACAAAGGGGCTGCTGCAGAGCCTCTCTTACACAGCAGTATATCTGGAATTAAAATGTGTCAATGAATAAAATGGGAAAATAATTACTGGATATCTCCTGGCAGAGTTTGAAAAGATAGTTTACTAAAATACTGTAAATAGGACTCATAACTGAAAGGCCTTGATTTCATTTTAAGTAATTTTAGATCTTAGATTATCTGTTCCTATAAATGTTGAAATTAACATATAAGAACAAAGTTAGAAAAGAAAGTGAAAAGGGAAATATTGTGAATTCATTGATTTCAAAATATTGACTTCTGTCAATTTCCTCTAAGCTGAAATTCTCAGGATAAGATACATATGGATACCAATGGTGGAATTTTATTTTGTTAATGATGTAGAATATCTCCTCTTTATTTTATTATATTCTTATTTTATATTTTGAATGCAGGGAAATGGCAACATATCATGAGAAATGGACAATCTCACTCTATTCACTGAATTCATCCTCGTGGATATCTCAACCTCATGAGAACTCCAAATCCTGCAAGGTCTGCTGTTCTTGGTAATTTATATGGGAGCCTTGACTGGGAAACTACTAACTGTTACTGTCATTGTGACAGACCCAAAATTGCACTCTCCAATGTACTTCTTTCTAGGCAATTTATCCCCTATAGACCTTTGCTGCATTTCAGTTACTGTTCCCAAAATAATTGTGAATTTTCTGACAGTGAGTAAATTGATTTCTCTCCCCTCATGTGCTTCCCAGATTTTCCTGTTTATGTTCTTTGGATCCACAGAGTTGGCCTTACTTGTGGTGATGTCCTATGACTGCTATGTTACTGTTTGCCACCCTCTGCACTATGGGCTCACAGTCACCCCATGTTTGAACACACAGACAGTTGGGGGCTCCTGGGCAAGTGGGTTGGTCTATTCTGCTATCCACCCAGGCATGTTCAGGCTTCTGTTCACAGAGTCCAATGTACTCCACCAATATGTCTATGATGTGCCTCAAATTTTGAGGATTTCCTCTTCATATGTTCAGTTTTCTGAGTTTATAGCCTTAGTTATAACTGCTAGTATTCTATTACTATTTTCTGCTTTTTTGCTTAAGTCCTAGTGGTATATTTTCAATGGTGCTTAGGATGCATTCAGTGGAAGCCCATAAGAAAGCCCTATCCACCTGTACCCCCCAGTTGGCAATTCTTATTTTCTTTTTAGTTTCTGGGTTAATTGCTACTTTTGGTCCTGTTGAAAAAAAGGCATCTCTCAGTAGTCTTCTCAAAGCTGTCTTCTACACCATGGTGCCCCCATTCATAAACCCCATCATCTATAACCTGCAGAACAGTGAGGTTAAACTGCTCTATGCAGAAATTTCCAAAGATATTTTGAATGTCCAAGCAGGATTATCTAGATTAAAAATTTCTGAAAAATAATGGAATGAATTTTAACTCATATTTGATATATGTTCTTAAATATGAAGATATCCCAATTAAATATCCAGATTTTTTATGTATAACCTTTTACTTTTTACACACATGATACTGAGCTATGCACTCATGCCCTAATTTTTCAAATCTAGGCATTTGTGTAATTCACACATTTTTCTGGAAAATATTTTTCATATTTTAAAATTATTGTGAAAGATGTTAGGATGACTTTTAGCTAAAAACAAAGCATGATATCATATGGAAAGGGCAATAGATGAGTACCTTTCTAGGTGCCCATGTATTTGAGAGAACTTCAAGGTACAGGATCCTGATGTCCAGGAAGAGAATACTGATTGTTTTGATTTAGATAATTCAATTCAAATTGTTCTCATTTTATTCACCTTCCTACAAATGTCTGTACCAAGTAATAAAGTTATAGAATGGAGGCACAACTGCAGAATTAACAACAGAAAATGGAGCCAACACTGAGACCCCCATTAAAGTAGCTTCCCTCATTGGAACATGGGCTATTAAAACCTAGGTCTCAACAGAGCATATACTTTGTAAGCTTTTCTCCCTGCCTATACGTTGGCTGCTTATCATTTATAATACTTTGTTATTTGCTGTATTACTGATTTTAAAATACTAATTGCATCCATTTAGGATAATACAATTTGATTTCATGCTCAGTTCAAGCCCAAATATTTTAAGTGTATAAAGCTACTTACCAAAATATTACTCTTAGTATATTTACCATATTTACATATCTATCTATCTACCTACCTATCTACCTATCTACCTATCTATCAATATATCACCTGTCTCTATTTTATCTTGTAGTGTTGTGTTTCTCTCTGCATGTGTGGTTATATTTTAGTAATAGATGCATTTTTCTAGCTTATTGTAATACTATACCAATAATCAAGTTTAATGAGCAAAACAGTTCAGCTACAAAATATCCTTAAGAGGGGGAACAAAAAATATTTATGTGATCCTAGGCAGAAGATGTAGAATGAGATGACTCAAAACATGACTATAGAATCATGGAAAAATCAATCAGAGGACAACTCCTCATATCTGCATGTGGCATCAGGCAATCAGGAATGCATTCACAACCCAAGAGCACCAGACACTGTTCTAAAGAAAGTAGAAATAAAAATAAAATACTGAGGGTTATTTTGAGTGGGTATTTAAGATTCTTTATCACTTAGAATTTTTTGGAACTTTCAGATGCTCTCTCAACAAGGCATTTTTGCCATTTTACAGGTTTCAGTGTAATATTTCTCCAGTCATGATTTTCTTCTAAAACCCTAAATCATGGGAAACCCATAAACAAAACAGTCCTTTCCTACACAAGAAAAGACCATTTAGGGTCACTACATTAAAGATATATGCATAAATCTAAATACACCTAAACCATCACACAAAACAATGAAAAAATAATTTTCATGGAAATGAGGCTATTAAAAGTAACTTAATTCAATATGCATGAAGAATATATAAATGAAGGAAGAGAAGGAAGAAGAGGGTTCAAAGTGCAAAGGCAAAGGAGTAATTTAAAAACAATAAATTTATCAGACTTTATAAATATATTTGAAAAAATTCAAATGCAGGAGAAAAATTATTGTGGAGATAATTTTCAGAACTAAAGGCACAAAATGTTACTATTTTGAAAATAAAATATAATATAGACCTGACAAACCTGAATTAGTATTGCCAATATCTGGTAAGTATAAGAAAACCTGAAGTGGGGGTAATCATTTAAATTAGTATGAGCTTTATATTTGTAAGAAAGATATGAGTTTTGTTTTTTTTTTTTCATTTAAATTGGAAAACAAGAAATTTTAAAAATACATTCTTAATTTTAATCTGGTGACTATTAATCTAATATGTGGAAGAAAAATCATAAATGTCAGGTATTACATTCCTGAATTCCTACTGGCCCTGTCTTAGGACATTACATAAATGAAGCAACTATGAGAGAGCCACACAAAAAAACAACTTAAATGAGGAACTAGCATGAGATACAAACAGAAATCATATCATTCAACAGACTGGGGCAGTTTGAGATTATTTTATAAATCACAACTAGAGAAAGATTGTGTTTTTAAACTGGTCTATTCCTGCAGGTGTGATAACATTTGACTATATTAAATTCAGTTGAGGGCCCTTTGATTAGATTACTTGATAAGACCACTTTAGAGCTTTTAATTGGACTGTGTCAGTGAGACTCCAACCTCTTGCTGGGTCTGATATGAATAGAAACACAGAGATAGACAGGCAGAGGTAAAGAAAGCTGCCATATTTGATCCTGGCATGTGAGAAAGAACCAGAAGATCACTTAAGCACAAAGCCCCATGAGGCAGGGCCCATGAAGCACCTCAAGAGGAGACAAGTCCTGCTGTATGCCTGATATCTTACAGCTGAACTCATGAAGAAAGTGGTAAAGCCAAGAATGATATAGGAGGACTGGAAAGAAGCAAGCCCTAAGATTGGTTGCCCTCAGCTGAGCTCAAACCTTAGCAGAGATCAGTGGCCATATTGCTTCAACACGTGGCAGATGAATTTGGTGAGAAATCATCTCTGACGATGCTTCAGTGTGGACTTTTCAAGGCCTTGGAAATTTAAGCTTTTACCCTGTATTAGTCAGCCACAGGGTGCTGATACAAAGTACCAGAAATCTGTTGGCTTTTATAAAGGCTATTTATTTGGGGTAAAATTTACAGTTACAAGGCCCTAAAGAGTTCAACTCAAGGCTCCATAAGAGACACTTTCTCAGCCAAAGTCATTTGCCATGTGTTGAATCAAGAAGGCTGCCAATATCTGCGAGGGCAGACTTACTCTTTCCTCTTAAGGCTCCATGGGCCCAGCTTCTTCTGATCTCAGCTGAAGGTTGGAGGGCTCATTTCTTTCCAGGCTCAGCTACTCTGTTCTCTTCACAAGGTCAGCTGTAAACTATGAGGTGAATGTCTCTTCACTCTTCCCTGGGCCACAGGATCAAAGCTGAGAAGTTCTTTCCTCTTCCACATCTATGGAGCTCTCTCTATTCCTCTGTGTGTCTTCTTGATTCAGTGTCCATTTATATAGTGCACAAAGGGGGTGGGAACTCAAACTGAGTGGTACTAATGATGTGGACAATCAATGCCCTAATCTTAACATAATTTTATCAAAAACATCTCAGCTGAATCTAATACAATCAAAGGCTATCAGGTCCAGAGGAACAGACCAGTTTACAAACATAATTTCTCTTTTTGAAATTCATAAATAATTCCAAACTGTCACATTCCAAATAAATTACCTTTATAAAAGCCAACCCATTTTGTTCCTTTGCTCAGCAACAGTTTTGCAAACTAACACACCATCCAAATTAGAAAAGTTGCATATGAAGCTGTGGTTAGAAGATTCATGGAAAAAAATAGAAATAATAGAAGAGGTTATTTATTTCATGAAATTAGGTATTTTAAAAATAATGTATATGTAAAAGTTCTACAAGAATTTCAGAGGGTTATATAAAACACAAATATATGATATATATGTATCATTACCAAGTTTTATTTATCTACAAAACATGTGGTTCAACATTAGAAAAATGAAAATAGTAATTCATGATAAGAGAATTTAAGAGAGAAACTTCATAGGATCATGCCTTATTTTCAGAAATGAATTCTGTTGCTAAAATACTAATTCATGATAGAAAACTGTTATAGAATATTTAGAAACTAATATCCTTACAATGAGAAAAAGTAACTATTAAAAGGAAATTTTCTTAGATCAAGCACCATATAACTTAAAATATGTATGATAGCAGCATCCCTTCATAGGGAACCAGACAAATAAGACCACTCTCACTAACTTCTTTAGGAAGCACAGTGGAGTAAGAAAAGGGAAATAAACATATATGAATGGAAATGAAGACATAACACTTTTTTAGCAACACATATAATTTTTATTGAGAAAATTAAAAAAAAAAAACAACCTGTACAAATATAAAAGAATCTTATTTGAAACATGTTTGAGAAGACAACTGAATTCTACATGCCTATTTCATAAAGAAATATGAAATACATATAGAAAAGAAATAGAATAGTGAAAATGATTTAAAAAAAAAACAATTCATAATAGAGTGAAATACAAAGTAACAGATTTGCCAGATCTTCTGGAAAAAAATAAAAGTTTCACTTAGGGCTCTTAAGTAACTCAATTAATGGAGAGACCATATATATGGATTGGAAGTCTCAATATTATGGCAATGTGAATTATATTCATAGGTTGAATGACACCTAAAGAAAAATCCCTACAGATTTTCTACTGTAGAAATTGACAAGTTGGCAATAAATTCACATGAAATCCAAATAGAATAAACATTCTTAAGTAATAAAAAGTTAAAAGGATTTCATAAACAGATATCAAGTCTTTCCATAAAATAATAGTAAGTAAACATTGTGACAAAAAGTAAAAAAATGACAAGGACAGATGCAACAGAATGGAGGGTATGTATATGAACACTCAGATGACAGATGCAGCAAGGAATTGCAGTTGGAAAAACATTTCTCTTACTCAACCTACTCAAAACCAAATCTAAATCGATTAAATAATGAAATCAGGAAATCACTATTAAAATAAATTTGAAGATATCTTCAGAAGTTTGAAGAAATATTTTAGAAGAAGGAGGAGGATGAAAAGAAGCCAGCGGAGAGGATGAGGAAGAAGAGTAGACAGAGGAGGAGGAAAAGATACAAAAATATGCACCATGGAAACATATATGTGAATTTGATTGAAATAAATGAAGAATTTTTTTTTAAGAACCAACAAAAGGTCACAGAATTAGATATCAATCCCTTAAAAACACGCTTAACTTTTTAGGCTTATATAGGAACTTTTAAGGAAAGGAAGCACAGATACCTTGTTTTACACATGACAGTATATTCTGCATCAATGATATGAGTAAAACAAACTGTGTATCCACCTGATACTACCACATATTCAGCAGTTTGGAAAAAATATACCTGTATTCACCAATTATTGGTGATGATGTGGAACAAAGATACGTGGAAATATTATTTGTGTGTGTGCAAAAATTGCTACAGTTTCTCTGGAAAACCATTTGATATTTTAGTAGCAAACTAAGACTAGTTTACATTACAGTAAGAAGAAAAACTGTGCTGAGAGCAACAAAGATTTCCTATTTATGACACAGGTCTATTTTGTGTTAACTATGATTTTGATCCACAGTCAGTACCCACATTCTCTGCTCAAGACATTGGAGCAGCCTGCACATCGGATGTTACTTGTTCTCATGGCAAAATGATAAGATTTGTTATGAAGAGGCTCTCATATGTTGGCTCTCAAATCCAAAGTCAGAGAGAGAAACATGATAAACTCTAGTAGTCCTTGATGTTTATATTTAGACTATTTTTATAATTACTAAATGAATTCTAAATGTGATTTGGAATATATTAAGTTCTACCATATACAATTAATATATAGTTAGTGTATCATGATGACTATTGAATAAATTTAGAGTGTTAAAGTTTCCTCAACAAAGTAATCTAATACTCATTAATATTTATTCATTTCCTTGAAGTTACTGTTAAAAACCTGAATGGAAATTGAGCATGACTCCTCAATATTATTGGTTCTAATTACATCAATATTGATTACCTAAAAGGTGCAAGTTTCCATCATATAAAACAATCATATAAACACCTATCACTTAATCACATCCTTAGTTGAAAACCAACTTTTAAGACAAAGACATTACATGATATTAATTCCTTCTAAAACCATAAATCTATCTATTAATATAATACTATCCAATATTTAATGAATATAAAGTATCCTTCCAATAATATTTCCCTACAGCATTGTCTATTCCTTTTTCTTTTTATAAAATATAATATCCCATTTCAAAAAATTCATATCAAAAATTCAACCAATTCCATGTATTTCCTTGAAGGATATCAAGTCAAGAATAAACTATATATTTTTCAAATATTGATTATCATTTCCCCAAATGTAAGAGACACTAAACTTACTTGCATATATGTGGCATAAGTTCAGAAATAAAGAAATCAGTGCAACAAAATTAAGTAGACAGCTACAGACAACCTCATTTAGCAACACAATATATGAAAAAAGTATTGAATGGTAGTCTAAATACTTTCAGTTAATGGTATTGGGCAGCTGGATATTCATTGACAATAAAAGAAATTTCACTCCTGCCTTTCACACAGCACAAATGATGTAGTATAAGGACAACACGTGAAAGCCAAAACTATAATGGCTTAGATACTAATATTCGACAATCTCTTCAGGATACCAGCCTAGGTAAGTATCTATCATATAAGAAGTAAAACACAAACTAAAACAGAAAATATTGATTATATTTGAACTGAGAATGTCTGTTCCTCCAAGGATTTAGAAAAGTTTAAAATTTTGAGAAGCGGCTGTGTCTCAATTGGTGGAGTTCTCATGAGCTGCCACACAGCACAGAGAGCTCAGGGCCTGTGAGGCATGGAGAGCTGGTGCAACAAAGGGAGACAAGCAACAAGGGGGGGATAAATAAACAAACAAACAAACAATTAAATAAATAAAAATAGTGCACTTAATAAAGCACATTTAATTTTTTTTTTTTTATGTAACTGGGGGAATGTACATGTCATAAAAATTGCAGACACAAATATACCGGAAAATAATTCCAGATTTACTTTAAAGTATATTAAAACTTAAAAATACACATACATACTCAAACTAATCATGAATTCTAATGAAATCTAATGAATCCCCTATATTTTTTATATAATCTAAAGGTTCTTTAAAAGTAAAAAACTAAAAAAAAGAAATAGAAAATATGAACAGAACTATAACAAGAAAAGAGATTGAATCATAAGTCAAAACCATGAGCAGAGAAAAGGTTAGGGAGACATCAGTAAAAATGGCAGATCCCCCACAGAAACACTGAAGTATGAGTAAAACCTGTCAGAATCAACTTTAATGATAATCAAGAGAATACCCAAAGATTTAAATCAACCAAGCAAATGTTTAAACTAAAAATGTCACTAACAGTTGCACAGAGAGGCTGAGAGTGCCTCTCTCTCTTCCTGCCCTCTCAGGGTGGGGATGGAATGAGAGACGTGTCTAGACTAAGTCTAAACCCTGCAGGCTGAAAGCTGCTGCAGGCTGAAAGCTCCTGCACTTGGTAATGGTGTATAATCATTTTGATATGCTGTTGAATGTGATTAGCAAGTATTTTATTGAGGACATTAGCATCTAAGTTCATTAGAGAAATTGGTCTATAATTTTCCTTTCTTGTGGTATCATTGTTTGGTTTTGGTATTAGGGTAATATTGGCATCGTAGAATGAGTTAGGCAATATTCCTTCTACTTCTATTTTTTGGAGGAGCTTAAGCAGAATGGGTGTTAGCTCTTTCCAGAATGTTGGTAGAAATCAGCTGTGAAGCCATATGGTCCTGGGCTCTTCTTAGTTGGGAGGTTTTTGAAGACTGAGTCTATCTCTTTACTTGTAATTGGACTGTTTAGTTCATCAATTTCTTCTTTCATCAATGTAGGCTGTTTGTGAGTTTCTAGAAATTTGTCCATTTCCTCAAAATTATCATTCTTGTTGGCATATTATTTTTCAAAATATCCTCTTATAATACTCTTTATTTCTGAAGGGTAAGTAGTGATATCCCCTTGCTCATTCATTATTTTCTGTATTTGCATCTGTTCTCTCTTTTTCTTTGTTAGTCTGGCTAGGGGGTTGTCAATTTTATTGATCTTCTCAAAGAACCAGGTTTAGGTTTTGTTTATTTTTTCTAGGGCTTTCTTATTCTCTATTTCATGTAGTTCTGCTCTAATCTTTGTTATTTCCTTCTTTCTACTTCCTTTACATTTAGCTTGTTATTATTTTTCTAATTCTTCTAAGTGTGCACTTAGCTCATCAATTTTAGCTCTTTCTTCTTTTTTAATATAAGTATTTATGGCTATGAAGTTCCCTCTCAGGACAGCTTTCACTGCATCCCATAGGTTTGGATATGTTGTGTTGTCATTTTCATTTGTTTCAAGGTAGTTTACTGATTTATTTTGAGATTTCCTCCTTGACCAACTGTTTGTCTAAGAGTGTGTTGTTTAACTTCCATATCTTTGTGCCTAATCTGGTTCTCTGGCCCTTAGTGATTTCCAATTTCATTCCATTGTTGTCCAAGGAGTTACTTTGTATAATCTCAATGTTTCTGAATTCATTGAGATTTGTTCTGTGGCCTAGCATGTGGTCTATCTTGGAGTATGATCCATGTGCACTTGAGAAGAATGTAAATTCTGTTGTATTTGGGTGTAGTGTTTTGTATATGTATATTAAGTCCAGGTCCTCTAATGTATTGTTCAGAGTCTTTGTTTCTTTATTGATTCTCGGTCTAGATGTTCTGTCTAATGATGATAATGGTGTATTAAAGTCCCCCATTATAATTTTAGAGGCATTTATTTCTCCACTTAATTTTTCCAAGTTTGCCTCATGTATTTTGAGGCACCCCATTTAGGTGCATAAATGTCAATGTATGTTCTCTCTTCTTGAGAGATTACCCCTTTTACTAATATATAGTATCCATCTTTGTCTCTTACAATAGTTTTGCATTTAAAGTCTATTTTGTCTGATATTAGGATAGCTACTCCTGCCCTTTTTTTGCTATTGTTAGCATGTAAAATTGTTTACCAGCCATTTACTTTCAGCCTCCTTGAATCCCTGGGTCAAAGGTGGGTTTCTTGTAGACAGCATATACATGGATCATATTTCCTTATCCATTCTGTCAATCTGTGTCTCTTGAGTGGTGAACTTAATCCATTAACACTCAGTGTTATTACTCACAATGAATTTCT